>MU204420.1:3474450-3507939 GCA_017309775.1 Paedocypris sp. Pulau Singkep
CTCTGGGTTCCTGTGAGCTGGAGCCAATCCCAGCAACTCTGGGTCTGAAGGCGGGTCACACACCCTGTATTGGTGACAAACCAATCACAGATCGGGACACACACACATTCACACTCTAACTGACATTTATTGGCGATTTTCCAGACTCTGAAAGTTGTAAGATACCAGACCAAAGGAAACCCATGCGAAACAGATTTCATTTAATATATAAATAAAACATATTAAATAGTTGAGAATCTAATTAGTGAAAATTCAGTTTTTATATATTTTAGACGAGACTATTTTCTCAGAATATTTAGATACAATTAAACAAGAATCAATAATTTTAATGAAAAAAATGTTTTAATCTTTTAATCCTTAAACATAATCTCTCTTTTTTATTTTATTTTTATTTTAATTTTTATTTAATGAATTATTTAATCCTAACTTAGTTTCGAAATACCGTGTTTAGCTTTAAAGACTCTTGTTAAGTGGCTTGTTGGGGAGGTGCGTTATATAACAGTGAATGGTTTCGTAGACAGTGCAGAACTCCGCAATCAGGCGGTCTGGCCTTGGCATGATTCGTGTGGCGGGTCCTAACAGGGAAAGTTTGCTCTGATGACAACAGCAATTAAGTTCCACTGTCAGCGTGTATTCTCGCTGCCCACTTTTCAAACTGCTGGTTCATGGCGGTCCGCCGTCTAGCGAGGGGCTTGTGGAGTCAGTCAGCGCTTTGTGAGAGCCTTGCACAATCTCTCTTTAGAAACGCCACATGAGGAAGAAATCAAAACAAAGACAATCTAACGGCCCGGCAGAGCGCACTAACGGCTAATTGACTTGTCCGCGCGCGTCGTGCTAGCTTTACTAGCACAACTCAGATAAACATTTCAGAAAAGTGCAGCTTCAAAGAAAAGCGTCAGAACAGATTTTGCGTCTGTAAGGTGACACCGCCACAGAACGTTTGCGACGGACTCAAAAGCGCTAAAGCACATACACACAATCGCTGGCGCGGATTCGTGAACTGCGCGCGAGAACTAATTTGTTTTGTTTTTCATTGGTTCGCCCCTCTCTCACCCACACAGACTGGCCTAGTGCCGGGTAGAAATGCGGCGTGATTGTTTGCATTTGACGCAGGCATGAAGCAGTATACGTCTTGCCCTAGGAGACCCAGAGAAACGTAAGCAAGCTAATTAAGCGAAATTGCTTGAGGGGGTGTAAACCTAGCAGATATATCGCTTCCAATTTGAAGACAGCCGAATGTTTTATTCATGTGAGAACTGCATGAATATGGAAAGAGTGGTTGCTTTCGCGGGTAAAGCGGCATTCATGCCCGACTCTTAACACACAGCTGATCAAGCACCGTGATGAGGCTCGTGAGCACCGAGGTTTGTCATTGCTGTTGACGCTGGAATGGAAAGGCTTGTTTCCGCACACTGAAGGCTATTATCACAGCTCTGCGTGTCATGGCGTCTCACTGACTTTCACTTCTCTCTTGAAAACCTAGTTTTTTCTTCAGAACATGGAGATTAACTTGTTCACTATTGGCTTTTAGTTCCACACAAGATTTGTTGAATGTTATTTTCATTGTGAGCACCGCACATGTTTTGTGTTGCCTGTAAAGTCTTTTTGAATGCAATTGGATTTAATCTATAATGTAAAGATAATTTAAGGGACTTCTGATGTTATGTGCATTCAATAGTCTTTGTCTAGATTAGTCTAGATGAGGTTATACTGTATGTGAATAATCGTGGAAGTATTTATATGAATTATTAGAATGCATTTTTTGACGGACAAAAAATATGCTTCAAACATTCTACTTATATATACTACAGTATATATACTTATATAAACTTGTATATAAGCACAAACACACGGATGGATGGACGGATGGATGGATGGATGAATGGATAGATGAATAGAATATAAACAAAATAATCTTGTATACTTGTATACACACACACACACACACAGAAATGGAAGGATGGATGCATTGATCGAAGATATAAACAAAATATGCTTAAAACCATCTACTTGTATATAAACACACACACACACACACAGACACACACACACACACATGGGTGGATGGTCGGATGGATGGATCAAAATTTTCACAAAATATTTTTCAAACATTCTACTTGTATATAAACACACAAACACACACACACGGATGGATCGATGGATGAATAAAATTTAAACAAAACATTCAACATTAATTCAAACATTCTACTTATATAAACACACACACACAAATGAATGGACTGATGAACTTTCTACTTGTATATAAACACACACACGCATTGAGATATTTATTAATTAATAATTAATTAATTAATTAATTAATTAACTGCCTATGTAGCCAGACCGAGAGAGACAGATAAACAGACAGAATGAGAACTACAATTTAGCATTAGCAGGTTTTAGGTAACAGATAAACCTGTATCGTTTTAAATTAGTTGAAACTGTTGTTTTCTATGGAAAAACAATTATTTGTATGTTTTCTGCTATGTGTACACTTCCTGGTTAAGTTATACTCTCCTCACACATTTCACACAGCATACTGAACCTCACTGGAGTCTAGACACACACACACACACACACACACACACACACCATCAAACCCAAAGAACAGGGAATCTGGAGCACGATTTTGCACAGATCAATCCCGCATTCGACGGCCGCGTCCTCTACAGGTCTCACGCACCCTGTCCTGGAAGGGACATGGCATGTTTGATCTCGGAGTGTTTTCCTGCTTATCAGTAAATACAGCTGTGCATTGCAGACAGCGAGCAGAGGAAAAGACAGGACGCCCCTGTGATGTTTTCATCACTCCAGCCAGAGATACCACGGCTTCTGTTGCTCTCCACATTAATGCTTCTTTACATACTTCTGTAGTCTAAAATGACAGAATTAAGTCAAATGGATTATTATAATAAATAAATAATCATCGCTTGGCGGCCGTGACCAATGAGATTCATATTTTGTTTATATTCTGCAGTTGATTTAAAAAAAAAAAAATAATGCGCAAATGAAAATGTATGCATTCAAAATAAGAAGAAACATACTTTAATAACCAAAATTTTAATGTAATTACATTTTTTTTATTATTATTTTTTAATTTTTTCTGAATGTATTTCTACATATCATATTTAAGCATTTATAAGGACAGGAACACCCTTAATTGTCCCAGGGTGGAAAAATTACCACACTCTAGCCACTAGGCCAAAACTGCCCTAATAAGACTTGCAAAAGTACGCAAATATAAGCTCAAATATAATGTTTTCCAATTTTAAATGCTCAAAAATTTGGAGGGTGTTAATATGCTCATATTTCAAGTAGCCCGTAAATATAAGCAACCCTTTTTCCACGTTTCAAGTCAGAAGCAATCACCAATTAATTAAATGTCGTATTTATGCAGCGGTGCACGTCTGCATTGTGTGCTCTTCTTTCTTTAAATAACAAAGAAAGTTTACACTTTAAAGTTAAAGTTTAAACAAAACTTAACACTTAACAGTGGATAAATAGCAAGCCGCTATACCACTTCACGTCACATGCAAACAAATCTAAAATACATAAATAAATAAATAACAAATTTACCTGAATAACAGAAAAAAAACCTTATTCATGCAGTGACACTTAGCAGTCAAGACAAATATAAAATAACTTACCATACAAACAATAACATGGCAAACTCTCAGTTTGTGAAGGAACTAGTTCATCCAGCGTGAAAACCGGAATATGCCCATATAAGGGCATAGCAAGTGAGATCATAGCACCTTCTAGTGGAGATATACTTTACTACCGTTTAACGTTGCTATTTTTTATCTATTATTCAAGTATAACAAGATAGATTTGTTAAACGAATCATTGTTAAGAGATGTATTACGCCACAATTTTAGATTTCTGGAACATAAGTCAGAACATAAAGAAGTTAATGAGGTGCCTATTTAATTGAAATATTGGGTGTGATTGCATTCACGTAAATACTGTATTCAATGCATTAATGCCGTAAAAACACATAATGCACAACATTTTTCCAGTCTTCTATAGCTTCCAATGTGTTCGACGTCGATTTGTCTTGGGAAGCGACTATTCCAGCCTAGCCCGAGCTGACAGGGCGGCCTCTCCTGAATATGCAGCACTTTGGCTGTGGTCTCTGTTGTGTGCTGATGCCATTACAGTAAACAGCATCTGGCAGACACACTTCATAACCCCTTTAAACTGCAGATTACTGGGCTGTAATGAGCTTGTGTTTGTGTGCTACAGCCTACCGCACATTTGCACCTTGGGCTGTGGGTATAACTAGTAGAGTGTTGTATTCTTCTATAAGCAGTGTGTAATGAGATCCAAATGAACCGACTATTTACCCTGTCTGTAACGCTAAACCCGACCGTACTTGAGATTCTGAGGCTGCGAGATGGAGACCGGAAGCCTGTGTGTGTGATGTAGTGAACCTGGGCTGATAACCAGACAGCTGTAAAAATGCAATGAGTCGTGAGCCATAACCATTACGGCCTTAAGCAAAGCTCTTAATCCCAGTTTCCTCCAGGATTATTGTCACTATAACACATCGACCCCAATTATTCCCAGGTATTTTCGAACTTAAAATGCTTACCCTTGCTCAAGAAGTGTAAAACCAGATTCTGTTGAATAAACGGGATTGAATAAATTAGGATTTGCACTTACCATTAACTCGCCGGCTTTAAGGTGATGCTGTCAATTCAAGTCTTGTAGTTCCGACTCGCCATGCATGTGGTTTTGTGACATCATTTTGTGTTCAAAGTTCAAAATCAGTCCAGGAATCGCTTTTCACAATCACAGACAAATTATACAAAGCTTTGAGTTTAGTTTAGCAATGACTATGATAATATATCATAGTCAGACTGACTGAGCAAGCGGAAAGACGACAGTGGCTAGGAAAACGTGTAAACTTTAACTAGCTTTTATAAAACACTTCAGGCCTTCAAGGGACTTTTATGTTGAATAAATGTATGTTAAAGTTGCAAACCCATCAGATCACTACCATGTTAACGTATTGCCATCATATACGTGAATAAATGCACATGTTTTTTTCCCCTTTTTAGCGGCTCAAAAACCTACGGGGTGCCTATAATCGCAGATTTCACGTAAATATAAGTGATCATTTCTTTAAATAAAATGGTTCTGGAAGCAGAACCAATCGATTATTTACTATTCCCTGCGTAATTATTAAACAGTAGCTCAGTCAGTAGAGCACTGCTTATGGTTCGATCTGGTAACACCAGACTATGGGTTAGATTCGCAGAAGAGGGAAGTTTTGTATAAATTGTAATGACATGCAAGTCGCTTTGTATGAGAGCTTCTGCAAAATGAGTGTAAATTATTCTGTTCATATGTGCTGTGTTATTTACTCTTGTAATTAAGTCTGTGTTATTCTTTGTTTGGTGCGGGATCGTTTTGTTTGTTCCTTGAGTTGTTGGCAAATATCTATGCCTTGTTGACACGCCTTTTTCTTGTTCGTTTTGTCATTTATTTGTTTATTTTTACAGGTTTCAATTCCGGCCTTGGGTTTTGGTTAATATCCCTGCAAATGGGTCTGTTACCATCTTGTTCCAGAAATTGGTCATGAACATACTATGGATGTGGGTTAATGGGGACGACGGTACATCCAAAAAGTCACTTATTTGGGACAATTTCTAGAGCCCTAAAACAGATTATTTACATAGACCAAATTTAGTTTGAATATTTGGAACACAAAAAAAGAGCATACATTTGCTTTATTGGGACAGTACTCACCAAGTAGGATTTCCCGATTACCTGGAGTTATTTTATTAACCTATTTTATTGAAATGCAAAACTGCTTATAACATGTTCTATGGAGGACCAAAACCGCCAAAATCAAATATAAATGGCAAAAGAAATAAATGCACAAATACATACGTACAAAATAAGTCTATAAATAAATATATTTATGTTATTACAACAAATGGGAAATAAATGTACTTATGTACAGATTTCCTATTTGTCGTAATAACAGAAATGTATGTATTTATACATTTATATTGTATGTGTGTAATTCTACAACTACATTTATTTCCTTTGTCATTTATATTTGATTTTGGCGGTTTTGGTTCTTCATGATGTTCTTCGCTGTTTTGATTTATTCTTTCCCTTCTTTCTCTCAGTTCTTAGGAGAGGTTCCGGAGAATGCCGTGGGTGTTGTAGTGGCCAACCTGACCGTGCGAGACAAGGATCAGCCTCACACTCCAAACTGGAACGCCGTCTACAGGATTACTGGGGGAGATCCAATGGGTCACTTTGCCATACGAACTGATGAAGTGACCAACGACGGCCGAGTCATAGTGGTTAAGGTGGGCGTGTCCTCAATGCTGATTGGATTTTGTCCTAGCTGGTACAAACACCAGTCTATGTGTAGCTTGAAATTGAAAGCAGCTTTTTGATAAATGATCTTTTTGTTTTATATTAGTTCATATGTGTTGGTTTCAAAGATTTTCTTGTCATCTTTGGACGTAACAAAATCCATTTTGGAAGTGTGACAACATCACACGCAGTCTAGCAGGAGGAGGACTGCTGATCCCCTGAAGGATTGCTTTCCTGTGAACTCCGGCTAACCGCTACTGTAGGGTTCACTTCTCTTCTGAACTCAAACTCCCTGGATTACTTTTCAAAGTCACTTTCTGCACCACTAACACTTCATATGAACATCAAACTTCTGAGGATCCAGTGGTCGTTTCACAGTGGCGCTGAAGAGGGCGACTACTAGGATGCACGCTCTGTCGACCTAACAGGAAACAACTGGTTTTCTTTTTTCTTGATAACATTTTTATGTGTTTATTTGAGATAAACATTTGACAGAGAAATTTAATGTAGTCAAACGAGTTAATCGAGGCCCGGTTAGTCAAACTAGCAAATTATTAAGACCGAATCTACTAGAACTGAAACAAATCTGTCCTGATATAGTCTAATTTACCAAAATCGACTGTAAACATATTTAAAAGAATTTCAGTCAACTCGTCATAAGTGCGCGGCCTGGGGACCGAACAAGAACTTGCACTTAAGAGGAGCGTGCACTAATCAGGAGTGGATGCTAAAACTAAAGTCATGTGACTACACGCCCGCTTCTTATTCAACTACGTACTACAATTACAGACAATGTTTCAATCATCAAAACTAAGCCTTTACTTTAAAAAAACACAAACCACAACGATCTACGTGTCTTCTATCGGTTGTCGGAGCGCTCATAGCACCAAAAGCAGCGATCCTACCAAAACGCCACAATAATGAGAAAGCACATACTGCATTATTGTTTTATTAATGTTTTCTGTCATGTAAATTATTACAATAAATGTAATGTATGTAAACATTCCAGAACTGTTGTAACGCACAAACGCACGAGACTTCGTGCGCACCTCATCCCAGCAACATGCACTTATCCAAAGTCAAATTAATGTGTCTCTATGTAGCCCGGACCAAACAAGCACTTGCAGTTATGCAGAGTTATCAGATGTTGCATTTAAAGCAGCTCATCTATCTTTTGAATGGGATTACAAACGGTATGGAAGACTGACGTGCAGTTAAGCGAATCTTGTAGTTAAGCGACTTGCACTTACGCAGAGTGAAACAAAATGTAAATATAATTTTATACAGCAGGCTTTGGTTAATGAGGAACAAATGTATAATATGACCTATGTTATATTGGTACATTTTCTACTAATGTTGTCAATCTTTTATTTTGTCTTTTTTTGCTTTGACATATGTCTAGCCGGTGGACTACGAGCGGAACGGAGCCTTCATGTTGATGGTGGTGGTCTCCAACCAAGCTCACCTGTCCAGTGGTATTCCCTCCTCTCCATCATCATCTGCTGGCGTGACCATCACGGTGCTGGATGTTAACGAGGCTCCAGTGTTCCCATCCAATCCAAAAGTCATCCGCTTCGAAGAGGGAGTTCCGGCGGACACCACCCTAGCTACCTTTGCTGCACTAGATCCAGATCGCTTCATCCAGCAGTCCATCAGGTACCAAGGATCACCTGAAGATTTCAAACATGTACATACTTGTAAAAAAATACAAATAGACACATGGTGGTAGAGCTTTTGCCTCACAAGGACTTGCTTGTCGAGGTGCGAGTTCTAGGTCTGGTCAAGGTTTGGATGTTACTCCTTATGTGGGTTTCGTCCCACAGTCCAAAAAAAGTCTGGTTTTTGGTGCAACACCTAATGTACCTAATCTACATGCGATTATAGAGGCCCATTTCCAGCAACTGTAACTCCAGTGTTTTAATGGTACAGTGTGTTCGCTATTTGTGTCAGAAGGATAATGGATGATTGTAAACCCTTTGTTTGATCATGTTGAGCACTGTTGTAAACAGTTTAGCTGGTTATAGAAGGTATAAAACTGACCTTCCCTTGAGCAGGTTGTCTGGAGCATCACATTTGTGGGGTCAATCAAACACTCAAAATGGCCTAGACATTTCATGAAACTTGACAGTCTATATTGTTCTTAGAAATGAAGGCTATTCCATGCGAGAAATTGCCAAGAAACTGTAGATTTGACCCCAAACCTTTGAACAGTAGTGTAAATGTAAGGATATATGGATTGATGATGGATGATAGGTGGGTGAATGGATATATTGACGGTTATATGGATAGATGGATATATGGAAGGATTTATGGATGGATGATATATGTTCATGGATAGATGGATGTATTTTTACGCCTGTTACATTAACAATCAATTCAACTAAACCTATGTATGAGTAAAATGTACTTTTTTAAAATCTAATTGGAAAAATACTTCCCAACACACGTCTGGTTTAAAATTAAGCTTCTCTTAAGTCCACAGACTCTCGGTTAGAAGCGATTTGTGTAGAAACCCATCATAAATCCAATCCATCATTCTGGGGTGCAGGCCATTATCTGATGATGCGAAGGAACGTCAGGCGTACACGCAGTTTCCATTGCGTGCTGTATGTCAATGATGTAGCACGTATCGTTCACACCATTAGCACCCCAGGGACCAGCTAAATGCTTTTAATTGACTCTCCCCCGTTCTGGTTCCTTGCTTGTGCGCGGGTTGCCAAGCAACGGGGTGAAAGGTCACGGCGTAATGAGCCAAAGCGTTCCCCACTCTACCGCTTCTATTGTGTTTCTGTTCTCTCTCCAATCACTTGATCATGCTTGATCTCTCAATATTTGTTCATGACTCCAAAGGGAGTGGGCAAGATGCCAGCTTGAAATATTGATCAATGTACAGTAATTCACACATATGCACCGACTCGTGTCTAAGAGAGGATTCCGTTAGGGTTATTAAGTTTGCTAAATGTGCGTAAAGCTATTGTTTTAGTCACAGATTGTGTCACAGTACGATGTCATGACTTGCTTACAACAGACCAATGGCTGTAATGTACATGGTACATTAACGCAAACTTGTCGTGTGCGATTATGAACTTTACAGTGAAAAACGTTTTTAATTATTACAATTGTTTTAAAAAATATATGTAAACATTATTGTTAAAATATTTTGATATGAGGCCATTTTTGGTACAGGTTATGTTTTGCTTTTTGATTTTCTCAAGTTCATTCATGGGATTTCACTTTCCAGCTAATGCAGTTGTACATGTGTTTGTTTGTATATGCAAATTCGTTCTCTATGCATATATAATCAAAAGAATTCATGATCAATAAATTATTTTAAAAAATATGATTCTTTTCAAATCAAGCATACAAAAATAGATTTACAGATTCTAAATCATGTTGATCTACATCATTTTGTACATCATGTTGTTGAATGTACGGCCACGTGTTTGGTTATCAGTGTTTATCTGATATAATTCACTAAAATGTTAATATTCGATCTTCAGGTACTCAAAACTGTCAGATCCAGCCAACTGGCTGAAAATCAACAGAACCAATGGGAGAATCACCACCACAGCCGTGCTGGACCGAGAGTCGCCGTACATGAAGAAGAATGTTTACGAAGCCACATTTTTGGCAGTGGACAATGGTAAGGACTAAGGAGAAAGCTTCTGTCTAACACCTATGCATGAAAATAAGAGCCAGCAGGAAAAATAGGTCTGAACGATCCACTCGGTCAGTTTGAAGAAAAGCAAGTCAGCTTGAAATGTATTTGTTCCATAGAGCCAGAAAGCTGTTCACAGCTTATCGATTCATAATCAGCACAGCGGTTTTCTACCCAGATTAGATTTCATTTCCAGTGATCTGTTCAAGCAAGAAGTGCCAACATGGCTGCCAACCCTTCATGTGACGTTTGGTTTGTGATTTTCATCCAAACTTTGGTTTGTTTTCAAACGTTAAAAATCTTTGACATTTTAAATATGACATATTTAGTTTTTTATGAGCTATATTCTTTATAAAAAATAAGTTTATGTTAAACGCATGTTAAAAAAGAACTATAGAATGATAGTTAAATTGATAATTAGAAATCAGTTAATTACTTAAGTATTGTTTAAGTTGTCATTTTCTATGATTAAAAATCTATTATATATTGTTTGTATTCTTACATTTGGGGTCCCAGCCCTCCAAGCTTGAGCTTCTACTAAAATATTAGCGTTTGGAAAATAAATATCTGCTTTACTCTATGTTTTTATAGCTTTTAAAGCTATAAAATACAGACAATAGTATCCAATAATTAGAGAGATTGAGTAAATATTGTTATAATAGTCGTCTGAGCTAACATAGTTGAATTGATAAACATTTAATTCTTAAAACAATTATTGCCTTTGCTTAGCCTCTGCTTTTCAACACACAGCCATAAAATGACTCAAACCACGTCATTGCTGCTTGCAGCTAATTCCTAACACAGCTATTTTTGCTTTCACATAAGTGTTAATTCTAGATAAATTAAATAAATGTTTGACTATAATACAATTGACTATAATATTTAGCCAATCTATAGAAAGTTTGTGGATTCAATCTTCAGTGTAAATACTTGAGCTCTAAAAAAACTGTTTAATGAGGTATGCTATTATATAAACAAAAATAGTACATTTGTTATTAATATAGTAGAATTAACTATAGTGTAACATTAACAATAATTTCTGTCACGTCAAATTATAAATAATGTTTGCTCATTTTGGACCTTGTGAAAAGAAGCATTATTATTGCTATTATTATTTCATGAATTGCTCATTATCGCCATGAACAAAATAGAGCCTCTCCAAACCAGCTAATTTATATTAGCATCAACTTTAATTTCGCTAATTACATACAGTCAGTAATGGTCTCGGTGAGTCAGAACGAAAGAAAGAAAGATCAAGACCTGCGTCTGCGTGTCTCTAGTTTTTCCCAAGGTGTGTGTAACGGCAGCTGTCAAATAAAACCTCCACGTTTTAATCAATAAATCTTCCGGGATCGACCGTCCAGTCTAGAGGTTGAGCGTCCATCTAAACTGGACCTTCTAATAAGAGGATTTCACAGAATCTGTCTCTCTTAAATCCCGCTCAACTTCTCTCAATCAGAGTTTGGGGACGGACAGGCCGTGGTTGCTATAAATGCCCTGGCGTTTCTACCTGAGGTGTGTTTGTCTTTGATTCCGACTCAGCCGTAGGGAGCAGATGGCTCGGTGTCTTCAGGCACAGTTATTACACACCGAGTCCTCTGAGAGAAGCCGCTTCTATTAAAGGGAAAACAACCCTGTGAAATATTTATGTGCAGTTATCGCTTCACATGTCTGACACAGTTGACAAATCCCGGAACTTTACCCTGGTAACCTTCTTTGTTTTGTCGTGTGGTTTTCATAGGCTCTCCTCCTGCCACCGGCACCGGGACCCTTCAGATATACTTGATAGACGTCAACGACAACGTTCCTGTTCTAGTTCCGCAAGAGGCTCTGGTTTGTGAAAGGTCACGACATGGCAATCCTGTCAACATCACCGCCTCGGATTTAGATTCCGAACCCAACGCTGGCCCATATGTCTTCGAGCTGCCCTCCTTCCCATCTTCTGCCCGCCGCAACTGGACCATCTCACGGCTGAATGGTTAGACGGGGATTTAGCGTTTGCTCTGCACACACACACACACACACGTGCAACAACACGTTAGCCTAGTGGCGGCGGGTACAGAACCATGCGTGACAAGGACACCTGTTAATTATAGCGTCTCATTAGTTTAGTAAACATGTTTACTGCCACTGACGTCGCAACCAAACACTGTTAAGATTTTATGACAGGGAACAAGCGTATGAATATTTAATAAAGCAAGACTTGCTACATTTATGCCACTCGCTACTTAACAAAGCGTATTACAACTGCTTTGTGGCCCAGATTTAGTGTGTGTATGTGATAACCGCTAATCTAAAAACCTGAGACAGAAGCCCAGGGCTAGCAAACATTACTAGCCTCAGGTCAAGCTTTACTAGTGACGAATTTTGCGTCAAAAATTTTTCTAGCCTGTAGATTCACAATTAATCCACAACCTCCAACCTGAAAGAGTAGACATGTCTGCTGAAGGAGTAAAAAGAGTACCTGACTGTACTGATATCTGATATCTTACTGTAAAATTACTTCATTACAAGTTACAAGTCACCAACTCTAGTAAGTAAAAGTCGTAATGTGTCAATTTTAAAAGAACTGAAGTAATTTACTCAAACTGAATTTAGGCTCAAAAACACCAGAAAAAGTAAAACAAAACAAGAAGTCTTCATTTATGAGAATGTATTTCCTAATATAGAAATTAAACTTCACACCTCAGTGTTTCAAAATTGCAGAACAAAATCAATAATTAAAAAAGAGCAAAAAGTCAGTCTCAGTCAAACTCAAATACGCAAGTGCAAATAAGTGCAACCGCAAATTTAGCTCATAAATAGCATAATGTACCTTCAGCACCCTGCAGATGGCGATATCACCTTGCACGCCTAAGAAATTAACTGTGGTAGAAAAAGAAGACTTGATGAGTAACAGTAAGTGTCCATTCAAATGTAGTGGAGTAATGACACATTTACTCATACATAAATGTATTCAAGTAGAGAATAAGGTTCCATATGTTGTTCATAGTACAAAAAGTACAAAATAGCCAAACTTACTTAAGTAATGAAGTCCATTTACTCAAGTTCTCAAACACCACTGATGTCTGCACAAATTACTGCATGTGATGAAGAAAATTAACTTTAAACTGCCTTTTCAGAGTGTGTACCATGGCTACTGTTGTTCATTTTAACCGCAATTTGGATACAGTAAACATTATATGTTATAGTACTATTGTTATCTAATTTTATTCATTGAACAAGTTACTATAATCGCTTTTATAAATCCATAGCAAATATTTCCCAAAAGTTATCAATAGCAATTGCTATACATTGCTAAAAATTGCTTTGAAATCAGTTCAAGTCTTTACAAATCAGCCAATTAAAACTTACCATTAAAAATATTTTTTTTTCACATTTTTCTCGCCAACCAAGTTCCTAGATTCCCTATTTATGTTAAATTATTCTATAGTTCTATAGTTTTGTTCATGAATAACATGTGTCCCTGTGACCCAGAAATGTAAAAATGGTTCAGAAAACGAATATATGGATGTCTTGTGCAAATTGCAGAAATAAGTTCAACTTCTTTCATCCTACCAGTGACCAAAACTTTATTTGTCCAGACTTTCTACAAAGAGCTTGACCTGACATTTCCCTGCTCTTTCTGTTGCTCTCAGGAAACTATGCTCAGCTGAAGCTGCGGATCCCGTACCTGGAGGCAGGCATGTACAGGGTTCCCATTTTAGTTTCTGATTCAGGAAACCCTCCCCTGTCCAACACCTCCATCTTGAAAGTGAAAGTGTGTCCCTGCGATGAAAATGGAGACTGTACAGTGATCGGCGCCGTAACGGTGGCCGGATTAGGAACGGGAGCCATCATCACCATCCTCATCTGTATCATTATTCTGCTCAGTAAGTTATCAAAAAACACATTCGGTCACACCTGATGAAAATTGATGAATTTGGTGAATTTATAAATAAGAACCCAATTTTCTGAATTTGTGAGGCGCAGTTAAAATCCTAAAAATTGTTTAATAACTGTGCCTTAAATTTGGGAAAAAAAACTGATTGCCTTGTTTGAAATAAAAATCCAAGATAATTATTAATTTTGATGTTTAATTTTCAAAAATAAAAAGTAAAATATGTATTAATATTGTATATATTGAAACATCTTATAATTTAGGAATATATATTTATAATTGGTGTGCTTTATAATCCACACATCGACTCCTCAATTATGACCTATTATTCCCAGTAAAGTCTTTGGATTTTTGTATCATTTGAGAACAAGGATTATAATTAATAATTAATTAATTATGCGTCTTATAATACAGTGCACCTTATAGTAAAAAATACAGTAATTGGATTTTTGATATCGACTCCGAAATTATTTCCAGTTTAAAAAGTCTTTAGCATTCCATAGCTTTTAGAGACAAGGATTAAATTACTTCTTAAGACAATAAGATAAATGCCAACATCCAAAGATAAAATATTTAGCGTTAATAAATGTTCATTGTCCCTCCTTAGGTATGGTTCTCTTCTTTGTGGTGTGGGTCAAGAGAAGAGAAAAAGAGCGGCAAACGAAGCCCTTATTGATCGACCCAGAGGATGACGTCAGGGATAACATTCTGAAGTATGATGAAGAGGGAGGAGGGGAAGAGGATCAGGTCAGTGACTGACCAGTGTTCAAAAATAAAGTGTCTGGCTTTAGTCTCGGCTAGAATAATATGTGATCCGGATGTTTTTTTCTGTGCTGCAGGACTATGACCTGAGTCAGTTGCAGCAGCCCGAGTCCCTGGAGCACATAATGAGCAAGCCTGCGGGCGTCAGGAGGGTGGACGAGAGACCCGTTATCCTGGAGTCTCAGTATCCAGTCCGGCCAACTGTGCCACATCCCGGAGACATCGGAGAGTTTATTATCGATGTACGCTTCCTGTTTCTCATCAACTGATAAGCCTCAGACAGTATAATTTTGCAGTATAATTTGGATTAAATGTTCGGAATTAAGCATTTTGTACATAGTCTGGACTGGTCACATGACAGTTTATACATACGTACATTATGTTTAGAAAATAACATACGTGATAGCATCCAGGAAACAGAGCAGGGCTGCGTTCTATCTCAACAGCTACAAGATTTTAGCAGAAAACTGTTTTTTTGACAGTTTGATTCAGGCATTTTAAGTGAAACTCCAAGCTTGTGTGTCTCTGCGTGCGATACGAAGATCACGATGATGCGACCAAACACAACCGGAAAACCGTACGATGCAAACAACAAACATTGTTTGAACAATTTCAGCTTCACAGATATTGCAACACTGTTCATTTTCAATTATAGTAAAAATCCAAATCTGGATGATGCACTCGACTGATCTCCACAAAAACCGCACAACCACAAGATATTTCAATGATTATTCTTATTGATTAAGTCTGTGATTAAGTCAATGAATAAGTCTTCAAGGGCAGACTTTGAGTTAATCAAAACGGAAGTCAACTACATATTATTATCACATTTTACATTTTTCTGATATGTAGTTTTGGCTACACTGAAACAATGAGAATAAGAATTACACTGGTCTAAGGAAACTTAGAATTTAAAAAATGTCCCGTTTTAAAAAGAAATCACATCCAACGATGAAAAAAATCTCCTGCTTAATAAATAAGATTAACAGTGTTTATATTTTTTCCTATAAATAATATATTTGTAGAACTGACTAAATCAAATTTAACGATCAATCTACAAGGTTGGATAATTTCCAACACACTGTATTACAGTAGCCTCCTGCTTAAGCATATAAAATGAACCTGCAACGTTTGTCATAGTGTCAAACCTCAAAAGAGTCTCGATGAGTCTCGGCGATGCGTAATTGTCTTCATCTAGACGTCGGCTCCCAGCGAGAGCACAGTAGCAGTATTGAATGCGCCGTCTGAAAGCTTTGGGAGAACCATGAAGCCATTCTAGAACAATCTGCCTTGTTTACTGGGTTTCAGTTGTTTGAATCGTGGTACAATGCTGGTCTCTCTCCAGCATCTGACCTGTCCACACACTTGTGATCTCTCCAGTATTTATGATCTTTTTAGCTTCTCGTAAGAGATATCTCGCTTGCACATCACGTAATTGTTGTCGCAAGAAAATGCGCAGAAACTGTGAAATCTGTGTGATTCGAGACATGATTGACTAGTGAGTCTTCAATCGAGAATTTTAAGGAAAAATATTACTTGTATATAAACTATATTAAGCAGGATGCTCTTGTAATAGTGACTCACAAGTATTTTGCACCATTTCGACCAGCATTTTATGTGTGCGAAAGTGAAATAGTTTCCTGTGTCTACCATAGTTAAAAACTTGTTGAGACTTCTGAACTGAAAAAGTGAAAAAACTGAAAAAGTTACATCACGAAGAAGATTGATTGACAGCCAATCATGGCACGGGACACATATTTTCCCCCAAAAACAATATGCAAAACTGTGAGGCTGCGAAAAGTGAACCGAGGTATCCTTCCGTCAAGACGATCGTCAAACCGAATGAAACCCCAATAAAAAAACGTTGAATTTTTTTCCGATTAGACCGTTATAAAATCATTCGCCAGCTCAGGTTTCAGGCGTTTTGCTTGTTTCCCTCTGCGACGTATTCAAATACTGTACAGCATCAAAGGCAATTGAATTACGCATTCCATCGAGGTGGTCTAACAGTCTGGCTCTCTCCCGCTGTGATAGGGTCTGCGTGCGGCAGATAACGACCCCACCGCTCCTCCTTACGACTCCCTGCTGGTGTTTGACTACGAGGGCAGTGGCTCCACAGCAGGATCGGTTAGTTCCCTGGACTCCTCCAGCTCCGGGGAGCAGGACTACGACTACCTCAATGACTGGGGCCCGCGATTCAAAAAGCTGGCGGACCTCTACGGAGGAGGAGGAGAGGACTGAAGGGGGGAGGACTAGGAAAGGAAGAGCGAGGCCAGGAGGGACAATTGGATTTTGGCTTCGAATGTTCTAATGAGAAGCTGCACGCCAAGCCTCGGATCTGGGCCGACGGTCTCTCAACCCTAAAGTTCCTCTGCAAGCTCCGGAGGCCTGGAGAGGGAAAGGTCTTGCCCTGCAGCCTGCTCTGGACCTTTGCTGCAATCCACAAGTATTTTACAGCTTTTTACGATATCTCGCGTTGTGGTTTCTTCAGTGTTGTTTTGTCGTTCCTCTCGGACCGCCTGGAGGCTAGAGACAAAATTGAGAAGCTATGGGGATGGAGAACTCTCGGCGCACAGACGTGGGGGGAAAAAATGGAAACGAGTTTGGAGGCTCGTTTTGGGTTCTTTTTTTTTTTTTTTCAAAATTTGCTTTATCACTAAAGAGAGTTCCACACACACACTTTCTCTCAACTTGAATTTTAGTAGAACAGAAGCACTGTCGTTGATAAAGTGCCTTTTGTGGTGTGTTTTGTATCGGACTCCTGCAATCTCAGGGTCGGTTGCCATTTTGAGACGTTTCTTCTGTTGGGCACACTCCCTCGTCCCTGTCTGCTCCTCTCAACTCCCTTTGCTTTACTTCATCCCCAAGTCGATGGTGAAATTTGCCTCTCAAAGACTTTCAGTGAAGAAGACAAATCTCCACGAGAAACTTGTTTTCTTTAGATTTCTCACTCCCCTGAGATTGGAAATCAACTACAAATCCAACCCAGATTTTTATTTTTTTTTTTATTTTGTGTTACCATTTTTTTTCTTGACCGGCCACGACCATAGGATATGTTGTGTAATGGTTGTGAAAAAAAATAAAAAATGTCATTTTTTTTTTTTTCATTTTTAAAAGGAATATACTAATAGAGAATGCCTTTCAACTCATACTCTTGCCTGCCTTGTACGGTTTTGTGTTGCTTTCCAATTTGTAAAGGTAATTTAGGCATGACAAAAGTGGTCAAACCGTGGGACTGAAAGTGGCTGAAGAAACCTGACTGACTCTCAAAGGATTGCATCAGAAGAAACTTTTATTTTGCCTTGAACATTCCCCTTTTCTAACTTTATAAGTTGATTAAAATACTATACGTGCATGACTTCTTTCAAACCAATGTCTCCGATCTCTCGCACTTGTTCCTCTGTGGTCAGAATGTGAAAAGTAGTTGGCAAAGAATATACACCATGCAGAATAAATATAATCTGAAGAAAAGAATAAAAAAAAAAGAATAAAAGAGAAACTCAAATCCAAACGGTTTAAGATGCTGTAAAATACTTATTTTCGAAGTATTATTTTGAACATCTGCTGCTTTATGTGCTCAGATTTTTGGGCAAAACGACCGTCGAGCTTTTGATTGTTGGGGTGAGTGGATGTGTGTACATCCTGTAGGATTTCAAATTCTCTTTTTTTATGTGTTTTGTACGCTTTTATTTTGTTTTTTATTCTTTGGCGAGGAGAAATACAGCAGCAACATTCATTTTGTCTCGTCTTTTGCTGAAAAGAGTCTGTCTGGCACGTTCCGTTCCTTGATGAGGTCTAAACCAGCTTCGCAGAGAAGCTTACAATCATGCCTGCTTCACCATTCTGTGTAACTCTGTCTCTTCAGTTCCTCTCAAATATTGGATGTGCTTTAGTAAATAAACAACGGTTCCTTTTTTCTAACAAAAAGAAGAACGAGTAAAATCCTGGTCTTTGTCCTGCTCGGGGACGGTCTCTAGTTCAATAGCTTGTTATGGTCTTATGAAGTTTTTGTCAAGGGATGTTCATAATGTCTGGCCGACTGAGAAATAAGTAAAAGGAAAAAAAAAAGCTTTAAAAAATATTTGTTACAATATCGGAGTTCAGTCGATCTCGAATCAATCACGTGTGCAACCAACTAGCACATTAATTAAACAGGAAATATCTAGCATTATGCAAAAAGTATTTTAGGATGTTGTAATTCTACACAAAAAAAATCATTTCCAACTAGTTAAAGTACATACATGTTCTAATTTCTATAAATAATTTACCTTATGACTACAGAAATTAATAGTCATAAGGTAAATGATATATGGAAATTAGTGTGTGTGTGTGTGTGTGTGTGTGTGTGTGTGTGTGTGTGTGTGTGTGTGTGTGTGTGTGTGTGTGTGTGTGTAATGTACAATGTATGTATTTGGGGACATTTATTTAAAAATACACCCAATTCGATCTCAGTTTCTGAAAATGATCATTTAATTTGCAAATATTTGTTTATGTGTAAATACGTATATATTACACATCTTTTGTACTGTATACACCCACACAGCTGCTCTAAATAATAATTAGTACCGCTGCACAATCAGTAATGGTGATAATATTCTCTTTAATGCCTCGTTTCTTGTATTCAATGATTTGATTGCGTTTTCTTTTTTTCAGGTAAGTGCTACACATTAATCTTGGAAACTTTTTTTATCTGAACAGCAGTGACTGTGATTCTGACTGACACACATTCTGCCGATCGTATTGGACTTCATCAGGTTCAGTGGTGCACTTTACTCATCAAAACGACACAGATTATTAGCAATTATAAGTAAACAGTCATAATAGAAGTAAAATGCGGGTAACAAGCATCTGAACCCCAGCTTTTACAAATCTTAACAGGATTGCTTTTCAGGACAAGTGCTGCTTTAAATCCCACCTGATGAGAGAGAAATGTCGGTCATTCATGGAGTTCGGATCAGTTGGATCAAGCCAACATCATTCTGTCAGTCTGTTCAATCACACTGTCATGTGACATTATTTTGCTTCATGTCACTGGCTTCACAACTGATGGAAAGATCAGAACTGCCCTTAAAGACTGATCGCAATTGATTTAAAACGTGCTACATTGAGAACAGATCCCATCGTGAAAAATCAAAACATTCCTATTATATAATTTGTGCCCCTAATATAAATGTAATATTGTGTGTGTACTTTATACAGTATAGCGTGTATATATTCATCTGTTTCATTTTCTGAAGGCTTTTTCCATTTCTAGGTTACGAGGAGATGTTTTTGGACATACAAGAAAACCGGGAACGTTCATATGTGTGTGTGTATATATTTATGTGTATATATTTTATATATGTATAAACAAAAGTTTCATCATGTACCTTCACAACGTTTTCGAATTGGCCTGGATTTTTTCCAAAATAACTATTTTGGTGCATTTTTAGCTCATATATAAAGCTTGATCATTCTTATTGAGCTATCAAAGTCAAGCTGTTTTAAAACAGTGTTATTATGGAAACTTCTCCATTTCCATGTATTACCATTAAATTAACATTGGCTTAACTCCGCATGGCTGATCTCCTCCTACACATTACCTTAAGACCCATTAATAATGGACTTTCCTTGTCCAATGATGAAATCACTTATCTGATATAGCTTATTCACCTTTTCACATGTATTTTAAAAAGCCATAAAGAGCTTTTCTGTGACCCAGTGAAAGGTCAGAATACTCAAAGGGCGTCTGCCGTTTTGAAATCATAAGGTTTGCCACCAGTGACAAATCTCTGGGACGAGATTAAGAGAATATGGGGGAAAAAATTGTCTTGAATATCTGAGAAATATTATATTTTGGGCAAAGGTCTTTTCTTTAGTGTTTTCCCTGTGGCTTTCCTCTGGGTCTCCGGTTTGCTTCCACAGTCCAAAAATATTCAATCAGGATAATTGGAGTCTGGAAAATTGGCACCCATAGATCTGAGTGAGAGTGTGAATGTGTGTGTGTGTGTGTGTGTGTGTCCGGCCAAGACCAAACGTGACTGGCTCCAGCTCCACATGACCCAGAAATGCAAAAAGCAGTTCAGAAAATGAATGGATTTTCTCTTTAGATTAAAAATAAACTTATCTTTAGATAAAAAAAAAAATATTATAAATATAAAATAATACAAATATATATGTATATATAAAAATAAATATATTATGCTCAACCTTCACTAATACAACCAATACACGTTTTGTGAGCCATCTTTCAATGTATTGCATTCGATTGCGGTACATTTCGCTGTCTTTCGCTTTTATATATATTTTTAGTAAAGGGTTTTATTATTTCCTTCAAAATGTCAAGGCAAAACATGCAGATAAAAAAAGCAAAACACATGTTTGGAAGCTTTACACATGTCGCCTGCGTCCGAGCTTTACCTTTTGTCCTTTCTGAAGACAAACTTAATCAGAGCTCGTCCATTCGTTTCTCTCCCTGCTGCCGCTGTAAACAAATTCTATTGCTTCTGGGTTATGAGCGGAATACTAACAGCAAACAAGCTCTGACTTATCTGTTCTTCACATACACAAACTGTGTGTTGGTCTGCGTCTCAACAAGTCGGCGGCGAGAGTGAGAGCGAGAGCTGTAGGGGATTGGAGCTCTCCACGGCCGTGTCTATCAATTAGTGCTCTGATTAATCCCTCACTTTAATCTCATCAAGCAGAACACCACTAATTACCCACAGACCAGAAGAGAGGGATGAGGAAAGAGCACAACCGTAAAAGTGTGTGCCTTTACACGGGGAAAAAGGCCAGATCGGTTTTGGGGGAACTGCAGACGGCCTAAAGAAATACTGTTCGGAAGGGATTCCAGTGACTCGCGCACTAATGGAGACAGAAAAAGCAATTATTTCCTTACGTTTTGCAGTTTTTTTTTTTTACATTTAATTACCGTAAAGCTAAATAAAACAAGAAACTAATATTTGACGCTAAAAATAAGTGTATGGAAAATTATTATGCGTTTGATACGCATCATACTCCATCCATTTCACCATAATTGTGGACCACTATCATTTAATACTGTTTTATAATAATATACATTTTAAAAGTAATAACAATAATAATAATAGTAATGTTAACCTTAATATAAAAAAGATACATTCATAAAAAATGAAAATATTACATTAGCACAATATTTCAATATACTGTATGTATTTAAAATATATTTTTACAAGTAAAAAAACAAGTCAATATTTGTTTAATTAAATGTGTGAATATATATATATATATATATATATATATATATATATATATATATATATATATATATATATATATATAGATTCTGTTCAATTGACTTGTATCAACATGAAGTTAAAACCAACTCCCAATATGAAAACAATATTTTGGAAATTATACAGAATGTATTCTGGCCATTTGAGTCTGAGCAAACCCCACGTGAACCGAAGCGCTCGTACTTTTTGTAATGTAACACTTCATTAATAAACAGCAGTTACTTCAATCCCATTACCCACATCAAAATTCAGTCCCTGGCGCAATAGAGAAGATAAACTCTTCTTGGCCGTGATTGAGAATGAATCAATTGTTGATTCTGATGAATAATTCTGATGATTGAATACGTTAAACAGTCAGCACATGAACAGATCCTAGTTTTGGCTGTTATGTTTTTTACGATATCTTTACAGTAATAGTTTTGCTGTTGAGTGAGTAGTGCGAAATCACTTTAAAGTGGATAGAATAGATGGAATTTCTCATATTCAGGCACCTTATATTTAGAACTATTAGGCCAAAATATACAGATATTCTGTGCAAATTTCCAAGCAGAAGTTTAAAATAATAAAACATAAAAATGTTAAGATACTTTTTTTAATTACTGTGTCACAGGAAGTATATGTCACAATGTATATACAAAATAATGTATTTCCAAGCCGGAAACAAACCCGACACGCTTACTAAGTTATTTGACAAACATTGCCACTAAGTTTGTGTTGAATACTTGAGACTGTAGCTACACATTGTGATACAAAGTGGTTTACTGTCTTAATAAAGATTGTAGTTTTTTTTTTTAAATATCACGGACACACACTTTACACTCTCGCTCTAATTTTGGCAAACAATGAAATTCTTACTAAATTTGTGTTGAATAGTAAAATGGCTTACCATATCAATGGAGATTGTTTTTCTAGGTAGAAGAAACATCCTATCTAGGTCTAGGATAATTGCTTAATATGAGAAGGGAATGAATCCAGAGCATTAAACAGGTGAATGTGCTTGTTTTCAGGCTGAGTCGCTGGCGGAAGAAAAATACGGTGAAGCAGCATGATGGATCGCTCCTTTTCAAACACAAACTTAACAGGTGGCTCGCGGCCAACACTGTATGTTATTAATAAAGTTTGCCCTTTCAAATGCACTTACAGATATTTCTCATCTACTCAATAAAGTCCTACGTTTCTAAGGCCACGAACAAGACCAATTCAACTTGAAAATTATTTGGTCAGTGCGCGTGTGTGTGTGTGTGTGTGTGTGTGTTATTGAATGGCCGGCCTAACCGAACGGTTGAAGGTAAGTGTTTAAGAGCATGCATGAAAAACTCAATCACACGCCGCTCTGCTGTGCTGACTCAGACGAAACAATGAAGTGCAAGTCGACCGCAGAGAAGTGCAACGCGTTTACATTTATTGAGCAGAAAGGAACCTCGCGGTTTATTTGTCAGTGGCTAGTTTGACGACGGCAGCAGCAATTTGACATTCGAAATGTATAAAAAAATGCAAGTTCTGTGATTCAATCTTTTTTTGCAACTGTTTTCCATTTCTGGCTCTTTGGAGGCTGGAACCAGGCAGAACACATTCTGGATTGCTGGCCAACCAATCACAAAGCAGGACACACTCACTCACACCAATGAGCAATTTCCCAGACGTTAATTCTGACTTAAAACCGGAGACCAGGAGGAAGCCCTTGCAAGCACTGAGAGCCAAACAAGCTCAGAAAGACCCGGATTGGGCCATGAACTTGAGTCTTTGAGCCAACAACATTGCCACTATATCACCATGCCCAGCAGTGTTAGGATCCATAAAGTCCTAAAATGATATTTTGATGTTTGTTAGGAAAAGCGAGCAGCAGAACTTTGTTAGTGGCCTGACTTGTGGCCAGTCAGCCAGGTGATGTGGAAATTCTGATTCAGCAAAAGTCCAGTCCATGCTAAAGGAAGAACTCAGCATTCGCAGAACTCAGCAGAACCTCTCGGGATGCTAAAGTTGGTTCTTCCCACTGTGGGTGTGTCTCAGGAGAGAAGCTAATTGGCTGCGGCCGAGACACAATCTCGGTGGATCTGAAATCTTCTCCTACATAGATGTCCACTATGTTTCTATTTCAATAGTCTTTTGCTGACTTGGATGAGTTGCATTTATGGAGTTTTTTTTGATGGCGACCGAATTGTCATCCGATCCCGGTGAAAACGGCAGCTTTGAAAATTAAATCTGCTGATTTGGATTCGCTGTGGATTAAACCTCTCCGGCCAGGTCTGCATGAAAACAACATGGTGTAATCCAACTGAGTCATGGAAACTGTACAATAAGGAAAAAAACAACAAAAGTAGAAGTCGCACACACTGTAGAACTGCCTTCTGTTGCTTTTGGTTTTTCATTTTTCATTTCCTAGGAATTTTGAGACTTTGTAAAGCACGCACACACACACACACACAGTATACGTAAAAACCTAGCAATTGAGCCCCAGTTGGACCTTAATGCTGGCACACACACTCAAACGAATGAGGACATTTGGATGATGAAAAAAACGTAACCTTAAATAAAAGACTGTCTCACAATGTATTGATGATGTAATAAATAATTAAAAGTCATTTTAAAACTGCATTTTAACGTCCCATAAAATTACATTTTTATCATGGAAAACAATCTCAAGTGGGATCACGATTCTTGTCCATCCATAAGCTTTAATGAACCTGGAAAGTGTGTTCCAGGAGGCCATTTTTTATTTAACATTTATTCCTAAAGTTACTGAAATCCATTCAATTTCTTTTAGTTTTCAGAAGTTGGAATACATTTTAGAAACTGGTCTATATGAAACCAAAAGTGTGTGTAGAAGCACATGTCACGTCTCTCCAACTGCTCTGGACTGACTGAACAAGTATATTCTGAGGATAAGAGGAAGTTCATAGTGTCTCTTCAAAACAAAGATTTTTAGTTCAATTTTAATTTAACTCACACCTATAGACAATTTTCCATGCTCCGATTCCTCTTTATGGACTGTGAGAGGAAACCGGAAACCCAGAGAAAACCCATGCAAGCACATGCCACCAGAAAAGTCGACCAGGCGTGAAGTCTTTCTTGCTGAGAATGAAGCAAAAGCGCTATTGACTATGCCATTGTGCCACCTAGTATGAATGTATTTATAAAAATGCAAAATAATTTATAATGCAAATATATGAATAAAGAAAATACTTCTTATTCCTCAGCATTGAAACCAAATTTCAAAATCTCTTATCGAATAAAAGCACATCAAAATATATATTTTGCTCTTAAAAAATGAGCCCAGGCCTCACACGTACAGTTTTTTTTTCCTTCTCACATGATGAGTGACTGCGAGCTCACTCCGTCTACCCGGCAAAAGTGACAGTCACAGGCAGACAAACAATTCCCATTAGGAAGAGCCACGGCTACAGCAGCTCTTGACACAGCCAGAAACGCCAGATCACGCAAACGAATGTCTTGTTCGTCCTCCGGTTCTCTGAGACTCTCCTCATTAGACTGATAGAAATCAGCAAATGTACAGATCGTGTCACATCTTCGCATTCCCGACTATTACAGAGACGGAGAAGCACGGAGCAGGTGCTCATTTGCCGCTTCCGTGTCCTGAAAGCTCCATCCAGAAGATTTTTTGAAGTATAAATTTGGCAACAATCTTTTCACGATCAATCGAGGGAATGGATTGATGGCCTGTGCGAGAATGTCTATGTTGCGACTCTAATGGCTCGTTTTTTATTCCCCCAACAACTTGCAATAAAAAGCCACTGAATAACATTGGGAAGAAGCGGCTTTTCCGAACAATTGCAGATTGTCCCTTCTTTAGGTCGGCTTTTAATGGAGAAATGGTGGGAAACAAAGACGCTCGAGCTCTTGCAATTTCATCACAATGATTATTTGTCCTCCGTCTAGAGAAATAATCACAAATCAACATGTTTTGATGTATTATGTCTGCAGACTATCTATTCAAAGCGTAATTACAGACTGAAACTGTCAATTAATAGAGAAATTAGTGTAAACGGTTGATGGATGGTGTTTGTATTTGCAAACTGAAAAAAAGCGACGCGGCAGTGCTGTCGAAATCCCTGTTTGAGACGTTCGTTGAAACTGGATTACCAAAGTATTGATTTTGATGAGTGTGTGAGTGCGCATTAAAAATAATTTATTCCAAGCATTGTTCTACACACTTGGCAATGGAAAACAATTTGAAATATGTGGACAATACTTGGCCACCCATATCTCATCATTAATACATCTAATGAAATCTATTAAAGATCAGAAAAGCACAATCCTGATGGTGATAAACGAGCTGTCGAATCCAGCCCCCAACTCTAACTGAATGTAAATGAGTATGTAAACTCCAACTTCCTTCTTCACATCCTCTTTCAAAGAGGAAACGGCGCAATGGTTGTAGCCCACAGAGAGCTCCGGCGAGGAAGGCCCTAGGCGCTCGGATATTGCTGATAAAAGTGTAGCATCGTTGTAGTTGTAGCTCAACAGTGTCAAAACATGTTCCGCTTCAGTAAAAGCATAAAAGAAAGGCTAAATTATACTTGATAATTCCCTATAATTCATTTTTCATTCCACATTTCGGATGTAGCTATATGTACAATATCTGACAGAGAACATGCCATATTAAACTTGACATGCACATTTTTCATGCAAATTTTTCATGTACATAATTTTAACGTGTACCGTAGGCACACTTAAAATGAAAAAATAAATGCTTAAATTGATGGTGCACCTATTAATAAAAAAAATTTCACATTCTCTGTGAAAATAAAAAAAAACGTCTCATTAATTGAAAGGAATTTGGATAAGTGTGTGTGAGTAATGCGTGTATTTCTATTTCTAGCTCTGTGATTGGTTGGCCACCAGTTTCAGGTGTCAGACCCTGTGATTGGCTGTAGCCCCCCGTGACCCAGAAATGCAAAAAGTGATTCAGAAAATGGATGGATGGAACCATATCCTTTGATTAAAGGGGTCTAAAAAAATCTGATCTAGTATTGTAGTGCAGATATCATCCCAAACCTGCGCGGCACGGGGGAAAACGGAAGAGCAGAGTCAAGCTGAGATCTTCAACACTACAACAGATCTGTAGTCAAGTCAAACAACAGTTGTACTAGAATCATACTCACTGAAGAGAATGAAATGTCTAGAGACAGGGTACATCCCAGAATCTGAGAAAATATGGGATTCGTTTTTTCCCCGGTACTTTCTTGTATTCAAATTCTGTTCAAACAGAGAAAGTCTTTTGAGAAAGTGCATAATAACTGTCATGATGTGAAAATCTGATAGAATCCAAGTTCAAATTGAGGCTGCTTTTTAATCCAATCTCAATTCAGACATTTCATGCATTTAAAATCCACACAATTCAAATCAGTGTTAATTAAAATTATTTTTAAATTGATGTTTTTTTTTAACTGAAAACATACATTGGAGATGTCCCATTCACATAAGGCTTCCTGATCTAACCAGAATCAATGGATCGATACTTCTATAGACTTCAATATACAAAACATATAGGACACAGGCATATAGAGTGGCACTTTAAATGTGGTAAATAAGTATTTAGAATTTTTTTTTTTTGAAAACTCACATCTACCAGGCGTCAATAAGATCAGCCAATCACACCCAATCCTAATGTATTTAAAAAGGGCCACCAATTCCGATCTTAGAATTGCATGGAGCCCCTCCCTAGCATACAAAAATTCCATTACTTGTCATTTCTAGCGCCTTTTGTAATTAAAAATCGCTTAACTCTGACTATTCTCAACAACAGACGTGTCTGGCTAGCTCGTCTCCTATAGCAAACCAAAGCCACTCAAGTCCTGATCTCACCGCACCTCTCGGAAATAATCGAGCATTTCCGCTGTAATTGAACAGATATATGTGAAAGAAAATAGGGGCAAGAGAGAGCAGCTGCTGAGGTGGGCTTCAGAAATTGAAGTCGACGTTGCCAAAATGAACACATGCACAAAGAGAACGGAACATAATCGCTCCGAGCACGTCTCCCAGTGACTCCAACGCAAGCTGCTGACACAAGCAATCTTATATCACAGGCCCACACCACCCGACTTACACAACACAGCAGGCCAGACGCTGATACCAGAAATCAATGCCCCGCCGACCTTAGTTGGTGCACTCGTCGATAGACATCTGACTGATGGCACGGCTTCTCAAGACTCGGAGGTCCGAAGTAGATCTGACAGCTAAAGGGTACGTCAGATAAAAGCGAGACAGCGAGGGGTCTTCCAAACTGTGAGACAACAGCTTTGGGGATAATAGTCGGTTTACAATGGCTCCACCCAATCAAACGCAACGTCTGTATGATTTCCGCTGTTTACACTGAACGTACAGTGAGATGTAGCTAGGCAACCACGCAGCCTCTGCCATCTCTCTTTCTTCCTCTTGAGAGGGAGCTTATGTGGGCTTAGCTCTAGAGGAACAGTGGCCCTTTGCAGCAAAGAAGGGAATTACCATGGAAAACACCGGATCCAAAGGGCAAATATGGCAGACTGCTCCGAAAGCACCGTTTCTACGATATTCCAACTAGCCGATCGAGGTTTTGATTAACGGCGATGCACAAGGGGGTTTAGAGACATATGCAATGCGTATGAATCAAATCCCTGATGTTTTGCTGAGGACATATTGGGAGATTTGGCTTGTTGAGACCTTTATCTCCTCGGATGCTGCTTGTGAGAATACAGTGAGGAAGAAGAGGAAACTTATGGGATATTATGAACTATTGCGCCCCGGTTTTCTTTTGTGTCAACTGCTGGCTGGGAATCAGTGATTATTGTGAGGATTTAGCTCTTTAACTAGAGCTTATTCCAGACTGTAATGTGGTAGACTGTTAGTTTAGTAAATGCGAAGAAACCAGCATCTGATGAACTGTGCTTTCATCATGAAGGATGACAAATCGTCATTTACTTAAAAAGTATTTTCACATTAGGTGTGCTTCAAGTCTGTTAAACCAACCCGGAAACGTGAGGTCGTGAATACGTGGCTACAGCGCCATCTAGGGGACGAAACCTGAAAAACTCCTGAACTCGGTTTGAACGAGGAACAAAAAACGTCTTGAATTGTTCATTTGAATCGATTCGCTTAAGATCAATCGTTTTTTGATGAACTTGCATGCACGCCGAGCATGTTTGGGCCTCAAAACTTCAAATGCTGTGAAACCCATGAATCATTTTAGGGTTAAATCTCAAAAGTATTTCGAGTTTTAAGAAATGGATCGTCGAAATTACGTCATGACATATGGAACCACTGTACAGGTAAGTGGGTGAATATAGGGTGACCAAACGTCCTCTTTTCTCCGGACTTGTCCTCTTTTTACACCTTGTCCGGAACGTCCGGACGGATTTTTGAAATTCACGAAAATGTCCGGGTTTTACTCTTTTTCTTAACGCGCGTTCAGAATCATTCCGCGTATATTTAAATTGACCGGCGCTTTGCGCACAGAACACAGGCACTACTTTTTTACGCAATTAAATTACTCAGATGCTGCCTTGTGGACGGGTCTGCGCGGGTCTGCGCACGCGCGCGCACACATAATCTCACGTGCAGGTCGGTACAAGTGTAAAGTCTCGTTTCGGGTGCTGGAGACTCTAAGTTTAAGCTCACATTATAAACATCTCATCTCATCTTTGTAAAACTCTTCTATTATTATTCTTCTTATCAAGAGATATTGTTGAAGCTGAATTTTCTAACAGAAGAGTTGTTTTTTTGTCAAATTTTTTGTACATGTTTTTACAGATGTATTTTTATTGTATTGCCGGAGTTAATTTTGCAAAATTAAAGCATATTAAACTTCAATTATATGTATATATAAATATATTATATTAAAGATTAAAAAGTAATACTTCAGACTTTTGAAAAAAAATAAAATTTTTATATATATATATATATGTGTGTGTGTGTGTGTGTGTGTGTGTGTGTGTGTGTGTGTGTGTGCGCGTGTATTATTATTATTATTATTATTATGTGTGTGCGTGTATTATTATTATTATTATTATTTTTTTCAAAAGTCTAAAATGCTATTATTTTGTTACAGGTTTTCACAGATTTTTTTATTATTAGAAGTTAATTACAGGAGTAACCCAATTGAACCATAAGAAAGCGTGTTCATCAACATCAGAGAAGCCTGTCTGAATTTGTGTCCCGAGGCCGCGCCGATTGTCCTCTTTTTTGGAAATCAAAATATGGTCACCCTATTTTAAACTACTGTAATCTGGGATGGAAAACTAACGTAAAGAGTCTCTAGTTTCAGAAGGTTCAATGTGTAGGCTGCGGCAATGACGTGACACTCTTCAATCTCGCTATAACAGAAAATTGAAATATTAACGATTTCTCTCTCTCTCTCTCTCTCTCTCTCTCTCTCTCTCTCTCTCTCTCTCTCTCTCTCTCTCTCTCTCTCTCTCTAACTACATTTATTGACACTTTCCTCAACAAATAAAAACTAAACGAAAATGCCTTTCGTGACGACGTCCAATCATAATCCAAACTTGTGGAGAAAGGCGGGTGCAGACGCAAAGAGAACCAATCAGGACACTGAGTCTTTTTAGAGAAACAATCATGCAACAATTTGTTACTAATAAATGTGATGCAATTACATTTTATTTTAACGTATTTCAATTTCTCTTTGTTGAGGTTTCATTTATGAGAGTACATTTATTTGAATTGAAAAAATAGTTCATAAAAGTAAGTTCAAGAAAAAGAAATGTTTTTCCAAAAAAGATGTTTGTATGTATTTTATGTCCATAGTTAACTACGTATTCAGATTTCATAGACGTAGCAACTCTACTCTTTTAGAATATATAGCACTTGTATTTTCATTGACTAAATCTAAACTGTAATTTAGTTGACTAAAATGTTGTGGTATTTAGTCGAGTAAAAAATTAACTGACTGATTGACTAATTTTGGACTAAATCTAAACTGAGTTTTAGTCAAAAGGCTATAACCCCTTTCACACATACAGAAATTACCAGCAAAATACCGGTAGATTGCCGGCACGCAGTTATGTGTGAACAGACAAATGCCGGAAAACTCGTTTCAGGAGTATGCCTTTGTTAAAAGCGTGTCGCCAGTTGATGATGTCAGCGAAAATACTGGGATTGATGGAAACGCTGTGTGAATAGTTCTTTTCCGGTAAAATGTGGGAATGGCAGCGCTTGTGTGAACAGTCTTCACCGCTAAAATGCGGGGATGACAAAATCTACGTTTTCTGATGGAGCTTTCCGGAAGCATCACGAAAGCTGCACCAATCAGAGGCCTCGGTTCCAGAATAACGTTTTTTTTTTTTACCGTCAATTGTGAAAAAAAAACGTCCACGCCGCCATGAACGTTTCAGACCCGCACAGCCTGCAGCCACTTTCACACATACAGACATTTCCGGTAAAATACCGGTATTTTGCCTGCACGCACGTATGTGTGAACAGACAAATGCCGGAAAATTCGTTCCGGGAATATTCCGGCACGGATAGTAGCAACAAAACCGGTACCTAGCCGGCATTCTCCTCTGTGTGAAAGCGAAACGGAACTTTCCCGGTGTTCTGAAAATTCCTCCTACATCTCAGAAGTTCCTACATTGCGCGCTGAGCATGCGCGTTAGAACATACGTCACCGCTCAGCTGTTCTTAGCTAGCACGTGCGCATGCGCGTTAAAACACGTCACTGCTCAGCTGTTTTCCGCTCAGATTTTTCTACTTTCCGCGCTACATGAGCGTTAAAAAGTTAATTATATCTATTGTTTCTTCTACTTGATCGTACAAACATTCTGTACTTTTGTTGTATGTACTTTTGATATTGTAGCGTTGGATCAATGAATAAACATAAACGCACTAAATGAACATGGACACTTATAACAGTACGCAAGATAATCGTAACATGCTACTATATTTTGTAAATGTTTATATTAGTATTCTGTTTTGACGTGTTTTAACGCGCTTGCGCAGGGAGCTTGCTAGAAACAGCTGATCAGTGACGTCAGTGTAGGAACTTCTGAGCTGTAGGAGGAATTTTCAGAACACCGGGAAAGCGCGCAGAAGTTCCGAGCGCGCTGACGTCACCCACTGCTCTCAGCCAATACGAACATTCTGCCGTGGGTCACGTGCTCAAAGTTTTGCGCGGTCATTTCGCGCTTTCGCGGGTCTAGCCGTTCAAAAGGTTTCGCCGGTTGATGATGTCACAAAATATTCACTCGTCGCTGTTTACAGAAATCAGTCGGAAACGTTCTCCAACTGAAAGGACAGCAAAATCAAAGCACCTGTAATAATTCGGGCGGATGAAGACATTTGTCACCACATTAAAGGGACAGTGACGCCGTCTCTTATGAAACAATTACCCACGTTATTCATGATTACAAAGGAGCAGCTGTTTGAAGCGTGTCGCCAGTTGATGATGTCACCGAAAATACTGGGATTTAGAAACCGCTGTGTGAAAGGTTCTTTTCCGTTAAAATGCAGGAATGGCGGCGCTTGTGTGAACAGTCTTTGCAGGAAAAATAGCAGAACGAATTTACTGGTATTTTACCGGCATTGCTGTGTGAAAGGGCCTAATGACACTTTAGCGTGACGATGTTTTGAACGTTTCTCTGTGGGTCTAATGCTGATGCTGATGCTTCATGGATGTGACCAGATTGTTTGTTTTTTAAGTCGAGCTTTGTTGAATAGTCTTTTATGGTCGTTTGATACTTTTCAGTTTTTTTGTTGTTTGTCAGCGCGACACGAATGTCATTTTATCTATATACATTTGTATTAAAAAAATGTTTGCGTACACACTGTTGTGTGTGAGTAGCTTTTAATTGGGCGCTTCTGCAGTTTATTTTATTTTTGTTTAAATGGTTCATTTTGGGAAGATCGGCTATGCCGGGGAACTGCAGGTAGGGGGCGCCATGACGTTAGCCTTCTTATCTCGGTGAGTTACGGTGAGATCGTGGCCACTAGGAACCGCATCGAAATTTGTGCTCCATCAAATTTGTTAGTAATTTCCTACTTCGTTTCCACACTTGGCATTTCGATCAAATAAACATTTAATAGAATAGCGATGTAAAATAATTCATTTCAAAGAAAAAGCACACATGGTTAAAGGTGGAATTATGCTTTTTTTTTTTTATCAAAGTAATAATTGAGGATCCCGCCGGTTCATTTTCGCGCATGCGCAGCTAAGTGTCACGCGCGAGATCTTGTCGCTAGAGGGCGGCCACGAGTCGTCTTGAAACGCACAATTACAGTAGCGCGATATCGTGATATTATAATGTTGAGTCACTGTATAACAGATTATTCACGGAACCTGTTTTTATTTTTAAACGTACATGTGTGTATAAGTGACGTGTCCTCTGAGAGCAACCAAACTGACTGTAGTATGCAATTTAATGTGGAATAAGACAAGAAAAACTCCAGTGGTGAATGCAATTGATTTATTGATTCAAAGAAATCAAATGCCAAATCAAGATCAAATAAAATATTCAGATCAAATAAAAGATTAATGTAAGCTTTGTGCGCGAGAGAGAGTGAGAGACAGAGAGAGAGAGAGAGAGAGAGAGAGAGAGAGAGAGAGAGAGAGAGAGAGAGAGAGAGAGAGAGAGAGAGAGAGAGAGAGAGAGAGA
>MU204420.1:3509611-3536200 GCA_017309775.1 Paedocypris sp. Pulau Singkep
TGGAATGTTTTGTAAAAGCATAGTTCATTAAAATTCAATGTTCCTAATGTTCTTGTGCTTCTTTACACCAAAACAAAGAAAATACATGATATTTTTGATATTCAATGCAGAGTATGGTATAATTTTAATGGTCCGGCCCGCCTGACGTCTCCTTAAGTCGTATGTGGCCCGCTATACGAAATGAGTTTGACACCCCTGAACTAGAGCTTATTCCAGACTGTAATGTGGTAGACTGTTAGTTTAGTAAATGTGAAGAAACCAGCATCTGATGAACTGTGCTTTCATCATGAAGGATGACAAATCGTCATTTACTTAAAAAGTATTTTCACATTAGGTGTGCTTCAAGTCTGTTAAACCAACCCGGAAACGTGAGGTCGTGAATACGTGGCTACAGCGCCATCTAGGGGACGAAACCTGAAAAACTCCTGAACTCGGTTTGAACGAGGAACAAAAAACGTCTTGAATTGTTCATTTGAATCGATTCGCTTAAGATCAATCGTTTTTTGATGAACTTGCATGCACGCCGAGCATGTTTGGGCCTCAAAACTTCAAATGCTGTGAAACCCATGAATCATTTTAGGGTTAAATCTCAAAAGTATTTCGAGTTTTAAGAAATGGATCGTCGAAATTACGTCATGACATATGGAACCACTGTACAGGTAAGTGGGTGAATAGCTACCAGTTCGGATGACTTTTAAAAATGCGATAACATTTATATTTAAAACGGTTTGACATTTAAAAGGTTTACATCTCTTACCTGTAGTTGAAATTTTCTGAAGGACCACACGATGCTCGACTTCACCTGAGTGGAAAAATTTCACGGACGAGCACGTGTGATCTAATTACGCAATCGGAATTATTGCAAATACAAGTATAAATGTGTATTTCAAAGCAATGCAGAAATAAATAAAAGAAGTAAATAAAAAGCAAACAAACAAAAATAGGTTTTTGAAAAGAAAAACGATGTGTGCTTCTCTGCAATTGGTTGGCATGTCAGATTTGCAGTGATTGAGCAGTGTAGAAAGTTAGCTATTTTTAAGACTGAATTAGGAACTCTCATTGCTAAAAAGCAAAATGCTGACACAAAGTACTTAGAAACTTTGTCCATTTTTATTTCTTAAAACATCTTTATAAAACACAAATATAAAACAAATCGGAAGTTCCACTGTGAATTCTTTTTACATATTTAATTTGCACATTAAAAAGCCACTTTCTATGAAAAACAGTATATAGAATTGCAATTTTCTGTTAACACAAATTTTAAAAATCCAGAAGCGAAAATGAAAAAGAATGAGACATAAAAGCGGTCAAACAGCACAAAATAATCATCTGAATAATAATAATAATAATAATATTAATAATGAATCACTGTTTGTGTAAGTATGAGACAAAAAGCGTGAAGTGTGAAAAAAAAAAAAAACAGGGAATGCCAAGGAGAAAGACACAGAAAAAAAGACAAACGGCGTGAAGGGTTTCCTAAAGACAAAAAAACAAACGCGAGCTATTTGAGGAGCGCTCGATAGAGCAGATGTGAGTGGCTGGTGCTTTTCTCGTTCTCCAGACAGTAAAGCAGATCCCTGAGGTTGACACGAGTGATGCGCTGGCGAGTGTACTGCCTCGACGCTCCAGCATTCAAGCCCCCGGATGAACTCGTGGACAAACCCGAGCCCTTGAGAACACAACATCCAAAATCAAGAATGGAAAATCACGAGCGCAAAACAGGCGAAGTGTCCGTACTTCTGCATCAGTGACGAGTGAAGGAGAATCCAGCTGCCGCTTCCTTCTCGGGCCGATCGCGGCCAGCGCCGTCTCGTTGGATTGTTTCTGTCTCATCTGAGCCAGTTCTTGCTGCTGCATCTGCAAACAAAGATATTAGCGACGACTCCTAATCAAACACAATGGTCCTCTGACTAGATAAGCATCTCGAGTGGGCCGCCGTACCTCTTTGGCTTTCTGCTTCAGCAGCAGCTGCTCGGGGTCTTCTTGTCGAGAGCGTGACTAAGAAACATAAACGGCAATTAGTCCAAACACAAGCAGCCATCAGCGGACACTGGATGAGGTTTCAATTTGGATTAAACAATGGGAGCGTTTGCTTAGATCAGAGGATTTCTCCTGCTGAAACTTTCAGCAGGAGCCAAACTTGATTAAGTGAACTTGATTAAGGGGGCCAGTAGGTTTTTTTGACATTGTGATTAACCACAAAAGTTACAGAAAATCAGGCGTAAAGAGTGCCTGAAAACAATACTTGAGTAAAAGTACAGATATCATATGTGCAAAATGACTAAGGTAAAGTTACAAGTCGCCAATTCCAAGAACACTTGAGTAGAAGTGATAACGTATCCAATTTTAAAAGAACTCAAGTATTTTATTCGTGCTGAATTTAGGCTCAAAACACTCCAAGAAATGTGAAAAACAAGAAACTTTATGAGGTATTATTTCCAAATAAAGAAATAAAATTTAACCTCAATGTTTCAAAATGGCAGAACAAAATAGATTAAAAAAAACAAGTCGTCAGCCTCAGTCAAACTCAAATGTGCAACCACTGATTCACGTTCACATGATTTAACTGATAAATAGCATCCAGTACATTTCAGCATCCTGCAGATGGCGATATCCCATGAAATTAACCAGAAAAAGTAGAAAAAGAAGACTTCAGTACTCAGTTGATACTCAGTACAAGTACAAAAAAATACTTAATTAAAAAATAAAATGCAAATGTACTTAACTAAGTTCATTTACTCAAGTATGTACTTTACACCACTTAATAAAATACACACTGTAACACGAAAAATTGTCACAATGATCTTAGTTTTTCAAATGCTAGTGTAACCAACCAGATCATTCAGGAAGCAAAATGTTTCAGTGGCTTCGTTGCCGCGTTTCTGTTAGCACGTCTTACAGTATAATGTAGCACGTTTAGTCTCGTTATGTCACATATCACTGAAATCTTAACAAGGGAAACGTCTCCTTACAATTTAGACAAACAGAATTGCCTCACTCAGTGAACAACTTTTGTAATGTGGCGATCCAGCCAATCACAAAATGATTTAACACAATCAGTGCAGTTTTGTCTTTCAAACACTTGATGTAAATCAGTCACTGCAATCAAACAGCATCTCTGAGGAGAGCGCAAGATAATGCAGTAATTCTCACAGCTCTTGAAAGCTCTCAGCCCTCATGTGGTAAAATGAGGAATTACATTTTAAAATGTTTGCCCTTTATTTTTCTGATGGTGCTAGCGAACCATGAAAAACGCATTATAAGTTGTAGGCTGTTCAAAACTGATCCGCAGGCAGGACTTTAGACTAACACTGGCTTAGACGAAAACTTTAAAGCAATAAATGCCAACTAAACATGATAGCAAAATTTTAAACAGAGCATTTGAACAGATAGTGATGCAACATTCAGATGTTTTTTATGATGAGAAATATTTTCTCTAATGAGAAATTAAAGAATATTTACACGTTTACTTTTGCAATTAATTTGGTGAGTTTGAATCGTGCCCAAGTCTGCCATGGCAGGCAACCAAAAATGAACAAGCCGCACTGAGACAAGCCGTTTAATTAAAACCAAAAATGCCAAACTGCTAGTTCTCTCTCGCTCTCTACAGTCAACTCAAAATCAGTCATGTTTCCCTGATGCTTTAAGATTCATTATTCATATCCTGTAGTTGTATCTGTCTTCTAGTTGTTGAGTGGTTGAGGTGTGCAGATGTGACTGGTGGAGTGTTACCAACCTTCGCCGCCTTCATTAACTTTTCTCTCTCCACTTTCTCTTTCTTTTTTTTCTCGATCTTATCAAGTTGCTCGAAAAACTTCAGCTGAGATCGGACGTCATCGACCTGATCGTACCGACTGTCCTCCTGCAAACAGACACCAATAATATTTATTACATTTCTCATTTTAATTTATTTTATCTTTATTTAGTATTTTGTTTGTGTATTTATGTGCTTGCTGCTGCAATTGTGTACAATAAATACAGCATATTTTAACTTAGGCATTTATTTTTATATATGGTTTCCTTTAATAATAGCATCATACCATTATACAATACTTTTATGTTATTTTAATAACAGAGTATATCCTAAAATTATCACATATCATGAATGTTATTGCTGTGCAAAATTTTAAATGTTTATAATTATCTGCCTTTATCAATTTTCATGAATATGAGATACAAATGTAAAACAAAAAAAGCAGAAGAAATCACGGCAGTACCTTATACGCCATGTTTTTTTGCTGAGCAATTAACGAGACCTTCTCCAGGATGCACTGCAGTCTCTGTTGTGTGGCATGGGAAACGACATTCACAACATCAGGACCCAATTCCGACACTCCAAACCTTTTACCTGAGGAGAAGACAGTGGACATCAGACACTTCAACGCAATTGAGCATTGGGAGTTCTCAAGTCTCACCGATCTCCAGCATCTTTTGCTGCAGTAAGCTGCTGGGAATGAAAGCTTCATCTTTACAAGATCTGGTAACAGCACCAATCAACTCCGAGTTGGTGGCCAGGATCCGAGCGTTTTCTTCTGAAAGATTGACCCCGGCCATTGAAGCCACGTCGTTGATGTCGTCATCATCTCTGCGACGTGTCAAACAAAAGACATCAGCGTTCTCCAACCCCAAGTCTAACAGGAACATTAATACCAACCTGAACGTTCCTCCAGCAGCATCCTTTAATTTATTCCGCTGAGCCAAAGCCACAGAGATGGAGCTGGGAGTCAGCTTCGCATTGCTCACCACACCAGGCTTTACGGTGACTGGGAGACCTGGAGGAGATTTAATGTCTCGGGTGTTTCTGCAGCAGGGACAGTGAAGGCCCGACCTCACACTCACCCGTCTGGACCTGTTTCAGCTGCACTGAAGACTGACCCACCACGATGTGACCATGCGGTTGACCCCTGAGCGTCACCATGGGAGGGGTTGTCAGGGTAACCTGAGGGGGCTTGACTATTGCCCCCTGCTGTGAGGGCTGCAGCACCTGGAGCAGAAACACGGCATGTCAACTTTCTGCTGAACGGAAAATATTGAACATTCCTTAAAAAAAATTCATGACTGAAGCCTCACACAGCAGTTCAGGAAACGCACTTTTTGTCTTGCTTCGTCGAAATCAGTAAGTGTAAAAGATTCCAATTCTTCTACATTACAAAGCAAACAGGGATTGAAACCTCCCCAAGGCCTTCTGCTCACGGAATACAAATCAACCGAAGCCTTCTCTTTAATCAAACTGTCACATTCACAAAGTTCAGCCTAGTGAGACTTGCTTGAATGGAGAATATTATTATTAGTTAGATTTGAAATTCATTGTAGAAAACGATGTTCAATTAAGATTTTTCCAGTCTGTAAACATTCTACTTTTAAATCTGCATCTAAAAACAACACAAACTATTAATAAATATGAATATGTAATTTTTTAATGTGATTTTTTCAATTATAATAAGCATTTTCCCATGAGACTTTACCACCAGGCAAAATAGTTTAAATAAAAAGATAATGGTTAAAATGTTTTAATCAAATGCATTTAATAAATTCATATTTATTACATTTCAATAATTTAAAATGTATTATTACACCAATTATATTTGTTTAAATTTTCATTGTAATTTATGTTATCTTTATTTAATATTTTGTGTGTCTTTATGTGCTTGCTGCTGTAATTGTGTACAATAAAATGCGACAAACAAAAGCATATTTTATCTTATATTTAAGTTGTATTGTTTCCTTTAATAATAGCAACATACCATTATACAATATTTTTATGCTATTTTTAATAATATGTATCATAAAATGATCAGACCATGAACCTTATTGCGGTGCAAAATTATGAATATTTATAATTATTTACCTTTTTCTATTTTAATAAATATGAGATCCAAATGTAAAACTAAAAAAGAGCAGAACAAATCGAGGCATTCACAACCTATTAACAAATATGAATATGTAAAAGTCATTTTTTATATTGTAATATGCCTCTTTCCCTTGAGACTTTCACACCAAGCAAAACGAAACAAAGACGTTTCGTCCAAACAATTAAAAAGAAATTGTATTTTAGAAATTCAAATTTTTAACTCAATATTATTCACTTATTCTTATGTTACACATGTTTCTTGGGATTTTATCATGACAACAAACAATTTCGGCAAAATCTCTCAGGCCAACCATTGCTGATGCTCCTGGCGTTTATAAAGTCGTATTACTTTACTGTTAATAAAACACAGCGCTTTAAAAAAAACCATTAGAAGATAAGATAATTGAAATATCAATTTAGAATAAATTAGTAGAGTGAGCTAATTGTATGATAATTGTGAATTATTTGAGTTATGACACATATAAAAACCACAAAAGGCCCAATTTATTTGTTTAAGTTCCATTAAGAACTTGCAAACTCAGTCACTTTGGCAGCTAAAACTCCTGTTTAAAATTGTAGATGGCATATGCCTTCTGTAAAAGAAGACGAAGTGACTGACCAAAAAAATAATACAAATATAACACAAAAAAATTCACCAATTTTTTTTTTTTGTAATTCGGCATTAAAAGAGTTACGTCTCGTGAATAAAAGTAGTTGCACCCTCTATTGCTAATCTGCAAAACCTAAAAATTAATTTAAAAAGATTACAGTATGTACTTTTTTGCAACCAGCTAACCATGAAAGTTTGATTTATTTATAATTACTGATGGAAAAAAAGATACCCAAGTCTAAAGATATCTATAAATATACTTGGTTATTAAAGAATTAAGAATATTAAAGAGCAAAGTGTTCAGCAAGTACCTTTATTAGTGTGCATAGCAATATAATGCAATATTTGATTATTCTAAATTTTGATTATTTTAAGAAATATTTTTTATATTAGTATTATATATTATAATAACCACGAGGCGGTTCATTACCAGAGAGGTGGCGTGGCTGGAGTTGGGCTGGATGAGCGTGCGAGAGGCTGTGGCGGCGGCGGCAGCGGTGTTGGAGCTGGCAAGCACCACCGTAGAGGAGAGTGAGTGAGGGTACGTCTGGCTCTGCTGGATGAAGGCCGTGGAGTCGGGAGTGAGCTGTCGTAGAGCTGGCAGGCTCCTCTGCAAAAACATTCCACAAGGAAATTCTGGGATTAAACTGTGTATTACAATCTCAAAATATTGCCAGTGTTTAGATCTTGGCTTCAGTTTTCTGTTTCATATTTTTATAACAATCGTGTGATGAGGAAAAAACAATTCTGGATAAATAATTTTGTATGGCAATTCTCTGGGACTTCTGGATGCATCTACAATACAATTCCAATAGTCCTTTAACGGTTATGTCCTGTAAAGTCCTTTAAAATCTGTATTGTCTTTTAAAACATTTTGTTAAACCCTCGTTTCCTATATTTCTATGTAGAATGCAACATTGAGATGAATGTAAAAAAAAAAAACTATGTGATGCTGTGTAAAAAAAACATGTTGTTTTTAATGTTTTATATATTTTGTATATTATTGCATATTAAATAATATTTTTCAGCATATTTTCCTAGGCTCAATGGGCGACACGGCTTAAGGCTGTGCAGTTGCCTGGGTTTGTGTTCACTTCAATGAATGTGTAACTTCACAGAATGGGTTAAATTTCACTTCAAATTAAAAAAACTTTATTCGTCCCCGGGGGGAAATTGCTAAAAAAAAATGGACAGTATCGTGACCACGGCATGATTGAACACGCAACTTTCTGATCTGGAGCCAGACACGCTAGTTTCAATATTGTTCCTAGTGGCCACAACTTTCAGACCAAAAATTAAAAGTTTAAAGACCTTCAAAACAGACCTGATTATTATAACAATCCGCCTGTAGTGTGTGGCACCCTAATCCCAACATGCACTTATATCACTGTCCAATTAGAAAACTTTAAGCAACTTAGACTCATTTTAATTAATGTCTATGGCAAAATGATGAAGAATTACTAATGTAAGACTGAAATACAGAAAGGTACCTTGAGGAAAGGCACTAGAAAGGGTTGAGGAGTGGAGTTGAGCTCTTTGTAAAGCCTGCTGGTGAACTCCTCCGCTTCCACCGTCCCTTCCTGAAAACAGCAACAGCTCAGAAGAATCAATCTGATATATTCAGTCCACGTGATTGTAAAGATGAATCTCAAATTAGTTGTCATAGTCATTGTTCTTGTCATCCAACAAACACAGGGTATAATTATCAGAATAAAATATGCCAACACTCACCAGCAGGTTCTTGACCAGCGCTTTGACATTAGCGACGGTCTCTGATGACTGTTTACCGCTCGTGGCGAGTTTTATCAGCGTGGACAAAAAGTTTTTACATTTCTTTACATTCTCCATTGTCTCCTATAAAACAAAAAAAATAGATTAGCACAAATATCACTAAAATCAAACCAATTATTAATCTCAGAACGTCTGATCTCCAGAGAAGCCTATAGTGATTTCAAATGCAATGTATGTACTCTCAGTCCGCAAAGATGGAAAAACATTGTACTTGAATTTACACGTACATCTTTATTAAGATTTTACAGTGTATTATGTATCTATATACCGTGAACGAGAATGTTATATTTATGTATATCCTGAACTTTCTAAAATGGGTTTATAAAAACTGAAACATTTCATTTTGTTCTGTGCAGGTAAAATCTCCCTGGATTTGCATCTGCTCAAAGGTCGATTCAATGTTAAATTAAATTAAGCAATGAAAAAATAGCTCTAATGAAGTTTAACTGCAACTTGATAGGATCTGAAGCAGAATATTTTGTTACATAAAAATTTATGAATTTTGAAAATGACAACATTCGTTTTCCTTGTTCATCTTAAAATTTTGAATGTATAGCAATGTATTTTCACGGGTGAAATGTGTTCACAAGGTGTCTATGAATTTTAAAACATAGAAAAGCTTGTGAAGTAATAGATCGGTATGGATTGAGAGACATATGAGAGATTGTCTCCCATGAACAAAAAAAATCTATATTAGCATTAATGTTCAGTGTTCCTCACAAAGATCTAACAGAAATAGGACCTTCATTTCACTCCTGGATAAGACAGCGGCGCAATGTTTCAATGCGTTTACTGTGTCATCATCACTTCTCTTCTGCTGCTGTCGTGTGTTTCTCTACTATTCAAACTTTGGCAGTGTCGTAATCCCAGACTTTAAATCTGCTGTACACAGGCGACTTCTTTTTCTTATCCTCTTTCGTGTTCTTTCTTCCTAATAAACAGGACTTTGGTCCAAATTAGCAAAACAATATTAGGCTTACGTAAAATGAAAACATTTCTCTTCTTTTGTTTTCAGTCTGAATAATCACAAGTTCTGATTAGCTGGTGGTCTTTTTAACCAGAATCGACTGTTTATGGTGTCCAAAAAAAAAAGCTTCAGAAGCTTAGCACTGCCTGTTTTTACAGTGACTATTCTTCTCTTAATCTAGGTAGAAATACATTTAATACTCCTTGTAATTACATAATTATTCACATAATAATGAAAGGCAAATTTTTACTGTGCCTATATAGTCTGTGAAAGAACGGCAGGAAACGTGTGTCACTGACGGAGAACAGGGTCTTCTGTTTGTTCAGTGTCTAACCAGAGACACACTTCCGCAGCCTCTCACCGTTGCTGAGGAGACAGTGGCTCCGGCAGCAGTTCTCGGGGCGGTTCCTGCCTGCACGGACAACACGGTGCCCACAGAGGAGGCCTGAGAGGAAGCGCGTGAGGCGAGAGAAGTTAACAGGCACCTCAGTAATACACGTCACGTCGCACGGCCCTCGGCAGTTACCTGCACGGCTGGTCTCTGGATGGTGGTAGTGGCTGTGCTGGTCGGTGTAGGAGAACCCTGCTTTATGATGGATGTAGGGGTCACCTGTCTGGCTATTAATGGAGCTCCAGGTGCCTGTAGGTCATAGTAGACATTAAATATACAGTATATACAGATACTAATCATTCACATACACACACATCCAGAGAGTCAAAACTAATACATTTCATGTAGTCTTTCAAACCTTTTACTATACTTACTATATTACTAGTTTTACTACATAATTAAAATGCGGAAATAGAAGTCAAATCAAATTGCATATATTGTCACATCAACACAGAATCAAAGAAATAAATTAAGATATTTAGATGGATGGATGGATGGATAGATAGATAGCTAGACAGACAGATAATTAGAGTGTTAGATAAATATATAGACAGACGGACAGACAGATAATTAGATAGGGTTAGATATTCTCATAGACAGACAGATAGATAGGTACACTTTTCTTCAGTGATAGTGTAATTGATTACTATGGAGTCATATTCATATAATCAGACAAATAGATTCAGTAAGGCCCAAGGATTGTACCTGTGTGGTGGTGATCTGCCCAGGGGGGGTGCTGGTGGGGGCAGCAGGGCGGGCGGCCTGAGACTGCACCTGCATTTGTGCCAACATCTGTTGCTGTGTGAACATCAACAACTGGCCGCTTTCATTCCGAACTAACATTACACCTGCACACAGGGAAAACAGTGTAAATCAAAGTGTCATCACATCCTAGATAAATTATTGTCTTTTTTTCCCATCTGGATATTAGGCTTGTGTGCTTCTTAGAGATGTGAAGAATACATTCAGTCAAAACATGTCGTTACACTGTGAACTTTTGAATGTGTCTTGAGATGGAAAATCTAAAGCTTGATTACTCATTTGAATATAAAAAAAAAATATTAGCATTTCTTAAAGAAGAGGTCAGTGCTTTTGTGACAGAACAAACACATTTTATGTGAAAATTACAAAAATTATGATTCCATTTTCTAAACCACTTGTGCATTTTTGGGACACAACGAGCCAATCACAGTGACAATTTGGTGGACGCCCAATCACAGAGCAGGAAACACAAACTTTACAAAAATCCAAATGACAAAACACTTAAAAGCATTTAATTCACAGACTAAGATGACAAAATATGGAAATAGCTCAGAAATCACTTTGAACTGAAAACTGATCTTGGACATGCGGTAATTCCATCTACATTCATTATTTTTCAGTAAATCAAGCACGCAAGTAACAGTAAGCAGTCAAATTACGCAACTTCAATTTCCACGCACAAACAGCATTATAAATCGTTAAAACAAATGATTCCAAAGATGGTTACCAGGGGGCAGCTGGATGTTCTGGACGCCTTGTCCAGTGCTGCTTTGGATGAATCGTGGCGCTAACACCTGTGGAGCGATGGCCCTGATGGCGGGGCTGGATGCTGCGGCTGCTGCCACCGTCACCGGAGCCGTCGCCCTCGGTAGCCCCTGCAAAACAGCCCCTTTGGCCACTCCTGGACTAAGAATCATCCCCCCCGCGGGCTGGAGGATAGTTTTGGGGGACTCGGAAGCCCGAGGAGTCGATACTCCCGGACTACCAGACGCAGCCGCGGGGGTCTGGTTCATTAAAAGTGGGGTTGTGATAGTAGAAGTTGTAACAGTTGTAGTAGTAGTAATTCCCACCGCTGATTGGTTCGCTACATTGCCTGTTGCTGCCGTAGAAACGCTATTATTACTCCCGTTTATATTTAATCCTGTTCCAGCAGATTGCATAGATGTCCTGACAACTGTCACTAACGGTCCAGCGCTTGATGCTGCCGCGGTTGCCGGAGAATTCCCGAAAGAAGTCTGTATCACTGTGTTCGGACTGGGGGCGACCGTGACGTCTCCGTGTCCTTTCGTCAGCCCGGGCCCGTTATTGACCACCGGCACTGAGGTTGAAGCGTCGTCGGGTGCAGATGACGGGCCACTGGACACTGAAGTGCCGCTTTCAGTGTGCGGATCCATTGCATTGCCTCCGTTCAAAGTTTGCACTGTGGTCGTCCCTATCAGAGTAGTTACCATAGCATTGAGGACAAAAAAAACACAAATCGCCTTATCTTTCATCCATTTGTGCCTGGCACAGTTCGGGAAGTTTTGCTTTACATCCACTGAAAACGCTTTTCGCTCCGGCTCCTTTGGCGAAGGAAGAAGCGAGTGAAACAAGCGAGTGAAGGGGAATCTCGTGTCACAATGTCAATAAGGATCTGTCAAGTGCCCTTGTCACATCGAGTACATTTTTACCAATGATCTCGGGAGAAATCACCCCCGAAGTAATTTGAAGATCAGCTGCTTTGACTAAGTTTATTTGTACAAGACTCGCAGCAGTAGCCTGCGCTCGCAGAATGTCAACATTAGCTAGTTGTAGTGCCTCTTTTCCCGGAGTCAGCGGGATGATTTTCCAGCAGCCGGGGCGCTTACCTCAAACTTATTGTAACAAGAAGTGGTAACTTCTCAACTAACACAACCTGTAGTATCGATAAAAAGTTTCTTGCTCACTCTTTTAATACAAAAATCCTTATATTGCAGGTCAATGCCTGCCGCCATCTTCGATGTGAACAGTGAGGAGCTTTGGACAAAATGACAATGCGCACGCGCGGACAAGCGGAAACGTCATTACGTTGAAAATTTGAGCGCTTATAATTGGTCGAGCCTCGACGTAAAGGCGGGACGAGAGAAACGTCAGTGGATTCTGTCGGAGCGCGGTCAGAGTCGATCTGTCATCGACCTAAGGGCCCTGTGAAGTTGAAAAACAACCGCTGATTTGTGCTCCGCTCGCTCTCGGTTACAGCTAAAGTCATTTTTAGATGTTTTACGGTTACGGTGAAACGTTTAATGGCTGTTCCACAAACTTCACAGCGGGTTGTCCTTCCCAAGATGGCCCCGTGTTTTGAAACGTCTGTTGAAAGCGTGAGAGGCGTCACACCTCTGCCAGTGGGACCGCCCATAGAGGGCACGCGAGCTGCGGCGGCGGCGTCCTTCACCTCTCAAGCTCCTAGTAGCCTACGATTTTGTTTTACAAATAATCTACTGTTAGATGAAAAAATATAAATTTTAGAGAAAGTGTTGTAGTTACAGAGTGCTAAAAATCTAGGGGTATAAAATTATTGTCAACGACTAATCACACCAATACTGTAACTCGCAGAGCATTACACTGTTGTGTCCCTCAATTGTTTTCTTTGGCTAAATCCACTGTTGACTGTCAGACGTGTCTCTTGCCCCGCCTTTAAATATAGGCGTAAGCGTAATAGGATTTCTAATGTAATGAGAATTTCCGTGAACGTAATGGAAGGAACCACCGCACGTGCCAGCGTCACATGATTGCAATTTGTGCGCGTGTCCGACAACACGTGACCATTGAGCTTAAAATAATACTTTTTTCATTTAAGTGAAAATAATTGAAAAATACCTACACTTTCAAATCAACTCAATATGGCTATTTTAATCAAATTCATCACTGGCTGAAGGTGAATCTATAAAACACGCTTAAAACTCAAACAAGTGAAAACTGCTTTTTTCCTCAAAGAATACATTTAAAATGCTATTAAAAAACCTACCACAATGTCATAAACAGCCCAGATATTATAATACTATCAGGCTGAATGAATTGAAAATCGGATGAGGGTTAGCGAGAAAACATGTACATTTACCCAATTAGTTGTAAGAAATTGCAAATATTTTTGTATTATTTATTGTTTACACTAACATTTTACAACAAGCATTTACAAAAATGTAAGAAATACATCCCAAAAAGGGCTTCAAAAGTTTGCTTACATTTTTATACAGTATAACAAAAATTCAGCTAATCAATCAATACTTTTTCAGGCTATTTACATAGAGATTTGCTAAAATCTATGGCAATCACTGACACTTAATTACTGACACATTCATACATTTATTACAGCGTACTTCATTTCTAGGTTACGGGGAGCTGGAGCCAATCCCAACAACTAAGGCCAACACACACACCTTCACACATACTTGCACCTATGGTGAATTTTCTAAACCCAAATAACCTGAAACGCATGCTTTTGGACAGTGGGAAGAAAACCGGAGATCTAGAAGAAACCTACGCAAGCACTTTTTGTTGTGAGTTGACAGAACTACCCATTGCTCCGCTCCACCATGCCGCACTTTCTGTGGCACATTTTAAACTGAAATCTTAAATTACAAAGACAACACATTACAACACACAAACAAGAATAGTCTTACAATCTTGTGGACAAATTTGATATTACAAAAATATTTGGATGTGACGTCTCTTTTCTACCATAGCGTTCGCCCCTGTGACGGTCCAAGTACGGACCCCAATCTTCCGTGGGTGAGCAAGCGCTTTTGATTCTCTGCACAGACACACACACACACACAGGCACACAGACACACACACAAAATCATTTATCATTATTATTTTTTCTTTATCTATTAAAGTTTCCAAAATCCACACCGTTTTTACTATTGTATACTTGATGCATTTATTTTTATCTAGTTCCAAATCAGTTTTATTTTTTATGTTTTTGTCTGTAAAGCACTTTGTTTCAACCAAGTCGATTTTGAAAAGGGATGAACAATTTTACAGTTACAGTTACAGTTATCAATTCCTAATTGGGAAAATATCTGAATGAAAACTTTCTTCTTTAAACAGTAAAAAACATTTTTACCTTTATGATGTGCCCGTCAGCCTTATACAGTTTCCATATTGCAATTAAAGGAATCCAAATAAGGCAAAATGCTGTCAAGCACCAGCCCAGAGAAATGGCCCACTGTGGATATCCAACCGAGCCATATGTAGGAGGTGTGAAATTACACAAGGACCATACAAAAATAATCTGCAAGGCAGTAACAAACACGTTCAGATTAGAATACACATATTTACAGTTATTTGAATATGTATTGTAAAACTGAACGTACGTACAGTAAGAACAACTGGGGTAATAAAAAACCAACAAGCTCTCCACCACAACCAGAAGAGGGAGCTCTTGCTTCCAATCATCATCTCAATGTCTTCAATGAACCGATTACCTCCTGAAGATGCAAAAGCAGAATAAAATCAAGAGATAATGAATGCATATACCAAATTCCACTCATCGTATTTCACTGGCACATATTTACCATAAAGATACGCTATTCCTAAAACTTCCAGCAATCCAGCGAACAGCATGATCCATCCAGCACAAAACGTGTCAATTAAATTCACCCAATATACCCCCGCCTGTCAAAACAGATTATACATGAATGCATTTTAGGAACATTTTACTCTTTTAATGCAGAAAACTTTTCAAAATGCCACAGTATAATGTTAGGATCTTTTAAGATATTAGCATAATTTTAGGGCATTTAAATCTTAAAAATCAGTCAAACTCTAAGCAGTTAATAACAGTGTTTGTTTGTTTGTTTCCTTTTTTAAGCAGTTTTTGTGTAATACGTATATATTAGGACATAGGGTAGAATAGGTTTCTCACCCCAGTGACACACGGTAAACCGAGCAGAAATAAGAGGACACACACTGCCGTTGTTACAAGGCTACGTCTGGACTTTAAAACACTGGGAAAGCCATCTTGAATGCAGGTAACTACGACCTCTATGAGAAGAGCATGGAATAAATCAAGTGTCAAAGTATGATGAACCCAAGAATGATGCTGTGTAAAGTTTTAAGTTCTGTTTTTACCCACCTATTCCACCAAACTGAGAGTCCAAGCCCAGGGTGACCAGCATAAAGAAGAACAGGATTGACCACAAGGGTGATAAAGGCAGTTTTGAGAGAACATCAGGGTAGGCAATGAAAGCCAAGCCGAAGCCTAAACACACAAAAAAGAATTCACTCTTGTTTTTATATACGAGTAAATCCTCAAAATGTAATCTCTTCAAAGTTTCAGCTCTCACCAGCATTTGCGACCTCTGACACTGGTCTCTGATAGACATGTGCCATGTGTCCGAGGACAGAGAAAATGGCGAATCCAGCAAAGACACTGGTGGCGCAGTTTGTAACACAAACCACAATGGCATCTTGATAACAATTGTTGTTAAATTTATTGTATGACGATAGAGTCATCAAACCACCCCATGAAATGGAAAGGGACATAAATATCTGGGTGGCTGCATCCTTCCAAACCTATAGTATTGACAAATTATAAATTGTTAAATTGGCTTAATTCATTTTATAAAGTAATAGTGCGATTTACCAGTTACACAAATAGAGTACATAAAATTGTACCTCAGCGTCAGCCAGTTTTGTAAGGTTGGACTGTGAACCGATGTAATATTCAATGCCGTCTCTAGCGCCCTCTAGAGTCGCACCACGTATCAGCAGGATTAAAAGGACAACATAGGGAAAGGTGGCTGTGAAATACACCACCTGAAATACAATTTGATATTTAAAAAAAAATATGAAATCTCTAAAATAGGATTAGGTAAACTTTATTGTCCACTGTTGTGGAAATATTTGTTGTACACCAAAACATTTAGAAACACACTCATCCCCGTGTCCTTGTGGCCCTACATTTCATAAATAACGCCACAATTACATGAAACATGAGCCAAAAGAAGGAAAAAAAGGTGCACACACATACACACAAACACATGTCAATAAAAGCTAGCATTCGTGGCCTTTGCCACTCTGGGCATAAAATAATTCTTAAAAAATGTTTTAAGAATTATTAGATGTAATAATAGATGTAGCATAGCTGTAATCTATAGAGATGTAAAGCATAGATTTAAAATACACATTATTATTGAAATATAACAAATCCCAACATTCTTTATCTTGAACTCACCATCGAAGGCACAGTACCTGTTCAAACATTCCAGTGCCACATCCATAAAAAAAGTAATGTTATTGACTCATGTATTATCACCCTATATTATTATTTGTTCTTAATCTTTTATGAGGAAGTAAACCTTGATACCCCACTTGATCTGATGTTGATTAATAAATCCCCAAATCTGACAGTTCTAATATTATTAATGTATGTACATATTGCATAATGTACCTAAACTACGTCTCCATATTGCACAATGTACCTAAACTACGTGTGTCTTGCCTTCAGGCCCAGAGTTTCAGAGATTGTACAACATACAAACTCCACACAGTGTGACTAATAAGAAAAAGCGCTTGAGTAGGTAGTGAAAGTCAACCTAATTACAGTACCTGTAAGAGTATGTGTTTTTAATATACTGTCCACCTCTATTATGTAAAATGATAAGGAGTCTAACCTTCCCAGAGGACTTGATGCCTTTATACAGAGCTCCGCCCACTAGGATCCAGCTGAGCGTCAGACACAGAGCCAGATGCCAGACCACCGGCCCCGTCTCATCGATGCTGCTTGTGCGCATGAGCACCGCCTCGCTGGGGACACAAACTCACTCATCAAATCCATATAAGATTACAGGAACAAATAAATCAGCAATAAATTCCTTAATAGAACGGGACACGCAATATAGAAAGTTAATTCACAATTTATGTTATTATGTAATTATTATTAATTATTATGTAATTATTTGGTGCAGTGAGGTGAGGAAAACCCAATTTACTCCATGCAAAGGTCTTTTTTTCTCATGTCAGAAATGTTTGCACACAGTTAGTACATAGACTAATCGTTCCGTCCTAACTAATAACTGATGTTTGTTTTGCACATCTGTGAAATCCTTCACATTCACATTCATCTGTGAAAAAACGCCTGGTGAAAAAATTTGAAATTTAAACTAAAGCGCAATTTTCAAACTAAAACTTTGTCTTTGGATGATAAACTTTGAAGGATAAACTGTCTAGTAAATTAAAGTCAACTTCTCAAATGCTTATTTGCTTATTTACTCTTCATATAGATGTTTTTATTAACATATAATTATAAATGCTGTTGTGACATGCAATTTCCCCGCTGTGGGACATTTAAAAGCTTTTTCACTTCAATTCAAAAGTCTTTCTTTAAAGCAAGGACAGTTTATTATTTAATACAACTATCGTACTTACGAAAATCTAAGCACTAACCCTTTTTTCCAAATTTAGAGGCTCAAAAAAGATTTTATTGCAAGATTGTAGCGCCTCCCGCTGGCGTATCATGAACTTGTGGAATTCACTCAGTTTGTATGTATAATCCTTTGGTAGTTTTTGACATGAACTTGTTTGATTGTGAATTGTAAAATTCTTTTTAAATCCTTATGATCAGGTCACGTGTTAGGTTTAGGTATTTTGTCAGAAATTTTCGGTTTCTGGAAAGTCTGAACATCAAGCAAGTGAGGGAATACTTATGTTTGCCTATTAATGGAATTTAAATTGTGTGCATTCACAAGATGCTTACGTATATTTGCGTGAATACGGTTTTCTTATTTTTTACATTTCCATGTTGGATTAATCTAAAACAAAACTCTGTCAGTCACAAATATAAAAAACAAACAAACCGCAAATGAAAAGAAATAAAACACATTTTAGTCAAAATAGCATAAAATTGGGGTAAATACAGTTTATGAATAATTACAGTATAGCCAGACAAGTGAAAACAATCTTACTCCCAGTATTTCTCACTGTAGCTCTGTCCTGGTAACCGCTGGTCCGAGCAGGTTTGATTCCCATCAGTGCAGTTAGAACATTCTGGGAAAGGCAGTTATTGTCAGTTGTAGGTAAGTTGCCATTGTAGTAACACAGCCAAATGTGAAATATCGGAACAAACCAGGAGTTGTTGTGTTGCTGTTGGAGTCTATAGGTCCGCTCCAGGGTAAAGGATATTGTAGAGAAGCGCAGAGGTAGTAAACGCTGTACGCAATGATGACGTTGTAGTAGATCGGAACAAACGTGCTAATCAGCGTCATTGTGACACCAACACCTTCACAAAATAGTTCCAAAAAGAACAGAAAGAAGAAGAAAAGATTCAAACAGAAACTTTAAAATAAACGCAGGACTGATTTGAATCTGCATTTCTATAGTGTTTAAATCTCATTTGAATCAAACTGAATTGCAAATGATAGCATCCAAAGCATAGCAAATGAAACTGTTAATTACCGTACGTGTTGGACTAAGACGAGACAAAATTCAGGAAAAAAACGTGTATTGTATGATTAGGAAGTCAGTGGTGGACTTTGTTACTTTACTTGTGTATTTTTGGATATTTTATACTTGTAAGCAACTTTTACTCTCTACTTGATTCAACAAGTGATACTTGGTATCACCAAGGACTTGTTGGACTTGGTGATATCACCATCTGTAGGATGCTGAAGGTACTGGATGCTATTCATGAGCTAACTTGAATTAGCGGTTGCACTTTTTTGCTCATTTGAGTTTGGCAGAGACGCTGCCATTTTGAAATGTTTCAATTTAAATGTTAACAATTACATTTTATTCATTTCTACAGTGTTAGGAAATAAAACCCTAATTAAAAAGCTTCTTGTTTTTCACATTTATTTGTAGCACGTTTATTGGTGTTTATTCTGTACGAGTGAAATACTAAAGTTCTGTGAAAAATTGGATACATTACGACTTTTACTCAAAGTGTTCGTACTTTTACTCAAATATGGTTTTTAGCTACTCTTCTACCTTGTGACATTATGACAGGCTTTTAATCCAGTGCATACGTAAGCACATTTTTCTTCTAGCTAAAAATCTCAATGAGCCAAACAAAATCCTAGGAATCTTCTAGAATCAAGTCTAAAATCTAAACATGCCAAGCCTGAATGAAAGGTTTCTTACCCTGGAGAATAGGCACAGCCTTCCACACGTTAATAGGGCCTTGGCTGCAGAACTGTCCGAAAGAACTTTCCAGTAAGAATAAAGGAAGACCAGTCACTGCCAGCATGATAGTGTAGGGGATGAGGAAAGCACCTAGTCAGACATCAGAACAATGTCAGAATCAGCAGATAAGTTGGGAATTTCTAAATGTGGTTTAGATTAATTTAATGAGTTTGAAATCTTTTGTCTTGGCACAGCTCAGTAAAACAGCGCCTCTAGAGGACAGCAGTCTTTCACTACCTCCACCATGTTTGTAGGCCAAATAGGGAAACCTCCAGACATTTCCGAGACCTACAGCATATCCGATCATGGAGAGCATGTATTCTCTTTTGCTGCTCCAGTTTCCTCGCTCCACGTTCTCATCCTTCTCCCCAAACTGTAAATCCGAGATATTTTTTTCCTTCAAAACCAAAAACAAACATGGATTTGTCATGTGTAAGATACACCTATGCACCTGTTACCTGAGCGTCCCGCGAGCTGTGTTTAAAGATCCTTTCCGTGAGGTTGTTCAAGCTGTATTTCCTCATGCTGCTGGTTTGGAGAGCGACAGGTACGATGTGTTACACCTGAGTGAGGTAACGCCAGGTAAACGTTATATACAGTTACGTCCCACCTCGCCCGTACACCCACCTTCTCCTCTCCTCCCTCTTTCAGCAGAGCATCGTGTGTCTTCACAGTCAGAAAACCTACTATTGGTGGCGTTTGAATGGTAAAATATTACACAAAGTAGAGAAAAATTACCGGAATTACTGAGAGATCATGTCAGAAAGTGCATGCGTCTCTCACACACACTATTAATTTATATTTGTATTTATATAATACAATATTTGTTTTGTGTGCAGTGTTATTTATGCTTATGCTTATTAATAGTTTTCTTTTAATATATGTGGTTTTTTTATATATTTTTTTATATAAATAAATATATTATTATTTTTTGCTGTTTTAAGATGCAATTTTCCAGTTGTGGGACAAAGAAACGTATTTTCAACTCAATTTAACTTTTACTATTATTGAAGGTCAAAGGGAATTTATCAAAAATGTATTAAAAAAAATTTATTTCGCTTTTCACTAAAATTGTGCTTAAACTTGAAAAACTTGTAAACTGTAAAACTATTTTATTCCTGTTATATGTATACATATATGATTCATCTCCTCATGTAGAACTTACATTTCCATATGCAAATTACAATACAAATGATATGCATTATACATAATGCACAATACATAAAAAAACATTATAATATACGTATTAAAAGAATCCGTTTTTAAAATGTAAATTGATCAGAACTACATTGTCATAAGACACTGCAAGAATGGAATGAACGTCTTGGTTTGGTCTCCACGGACCACTGAAGTGCGGATTCCTAAAGCCTTATTGACATTCCACAGACCCTCAATGGCACAATGGATGGCAAACAAAACAATCTTTGTATTACGTCTGAAAAGCGAGCACTGTACTAAAACCCTCGGGCAACTTATTAACTCAACACTGGCCAAAGATTTCAATAATTCTGTGCAGGGCTCACAACCTCGCCTGCGGTGGATCTCCACACAAGCCGTTTGTGAGACGCTGCTGCTGAAGTGTTTATGATGTCACTGCCCAGAAGTGTTTTGACCGTCATTAAAATCATCTGGTGTAATTACAGGTGAATGACTAAACAGGTCGACTGTGAGGGAATACGCAATGCTTGTGGGATAAACATTACATTGCCTTAAAATGTGTTTTGAATATCAGACACTAACATGTTAAGTTTTCAATTATTGTATGAAAAGGAAATAGCTAAACTTAGCTAATAGAAGAATTGCGATATGGGAGAAACAAACTCGGATTTATGTTCAGAGGAACCTGTGTGGGATCTGAAATGGTCTGGGTGTTTTAAAATATATAATGAAAAAATGTATTAAAAAAAAATTGTGGTTTGAAATCCTGTGTATCAAGTGTGGGAAACGGTATTTTTAAAAATTTTCAGTTAGTTTGATAGCCAATTTAGTTTCTATGCCTTCAGACTCCTTCTTTAAGCATTGTTAACCATATTAATTATATCAGCAACAATATTAAAGCTATGCCCACAAAACAATGTCATATTTTCCTGAAATAAACCCCAAACTTTGGAGTTATTATAACACCCTCTCCTGACTGAGCTAATGGTGAGCCACAAGCCAAATAAGTAAATGCCAAAAGTTAGTATGAAAATAATACAAAATAATCAAATGCTTTATATAAGTGTGATATAGGAAAATCAACACACATTCAAACACACACTCATCAAGGCGAAAGGGGAGAAAGAGGGCGGAGAAGAGAGAGGGAAAGAGAATGAATGAGAGAAGACAAAGAAAAAAAGGGTGAGATGGGCGCAGAGAGAGAGAGAGAGAGAGAGAGAGAGAGAGAGAGAGAGAGCGAGAGAGAGAGAGAGAGAAAGAGAGAGATTTACTTACCAAATATCTACAAGAAAATAAAACTTACTGGATACTAAATGACATTTGACAATAGTTATTACGGTACAAAAAAGAAATCTGAAATTTTATTTTTTTAATAAACGTTAATTTAACGTTAATTTAATTGAGGTTTCAACAGAGAAGTAGATATTCATAAATTCTTTGATTTTGCCATTTTGTCCACAAAAGCGCAGTGTGAATCCCGGTCTGGTGGGTTTCTCAACTGAGAGTCCTTGAGCGAGACACTGACCCCCACATGCTTCCTTAAGACTGCCCACTGCTCCGGGTTTGTTCATCTTACTGTGTGTGTGTGTGTGTGTGTGTGTGTGCGCGTGTGTGTGTGCGTGTGTGTGTGTGTGTGTGTGTGTGTGTGTGTGTGTGTGTGTGAAACACAATTTCAGAGTGATCCCTAGTGGCCACATTTACAACTTTTACATATAAAATATAATGACACAGAAAGCATTTAAAGAAGAAATGGTTACATTTATTGAGCGTCAAGCAAGACCCAAGCAAAACACCAGGATCAGGTCATCTGTTTCATTTTTAACATTTCACATGCAAGATAACATATTTCAATGTTGTTAAAATTAAAGAAAAAAAAAGTATGATTTTTCCAGAACAACACTTGTTCTACAACTGTAATAACGCGTTCAGAAGAATATGGTCCAAGATGTTGCTCTCTGTTCCTGAATTCCTCCATGTAAAATAAATAATCACAGCATTGTTCAAAATCCGTTCATAGCGAACAACTGTTGACGCTGATGCTAAACGTCTTGTGACCAACAAACCTGCCTTGAGTGGCACAATAGCATTCTGAATATGACAGCAACGATAAGAAAAAAATCCACTACAGCTTCACATACCTTTAAAGAAGATTGTCATTTCCCAACTAAATCTCTCAATTTCCTCCAAAATGACCATTTCACTATTTGTATTTCACTCTAGCACCAAAGGAAATAATACTCCTTTTCTACAAACTTCCATAAAATGTATACCAATGAAATGTCACGCCACTTTAGCATGATGTTAGGGAAGGCCAACAGAGCCGTTTTCTGATTACACAGCAATATCAGACGCCAGACGAAGGCATGTGGCCGCTTCCGATGGCAAATCTCCCACACTGATCTCATTTCCTTCCAGCCTCAAGACTCTCAGTCTGGAGAAGTTCACAATGTCCACCACACTGCAGAAGCTTCCTATTGTAAACTCTGGGGGAACAGAAAAGAGAACAGAATATTCATAAACCAACATTAATTAAACATAATTACATCAAACTATGCATTTAGCAATGTTATGCTAGCAAAGTTTAGCTGACCAAAAAATGCATACTAAAATAAAAATGTTTCTTTATTATTCATTGGCGTTTTCCAAAGAGACTTAGATAGCACCACGCATTGGAATTTACCTGAGAATTGAATCTGTTACCAGCAGTGACCAACACAAGATCTACTGATTGAGCCGCAGATCTGGGTCAGTGTTATAAAGACCAAAATAGGGTAAAGAAGTAGTTTAAAAGAAAGTCTTTACCTTTGATTTGATTCGCCTGCAGATACAGATGTTGCAGACTGGTGCTAACAAGAGGGATGCTCTCCAACTTGTTAAAGGACAAATCCAGCTCTACCAATTCACTGTTGTTGAATGCATTTTGAGGAATGCCTTTGTTTGTGAGCTGATTGTGAGAAATACGGACAAATTGAAGGTTGGAGAACTGGCTGAGAAAGTTAGCAGGAACCGTTTCGATGGAGTTGGACTCCAGGTAAAGCTGATGGAGCATCTCGGGGAGACCAGCAGGGACGTTCTTCAACTTGTTAGTGCTCACATCCAGCAGAGTTAAAGACTTGAGACTTTTCAAGGCTGTACCGATCTCCTGGATCGCGTTGTGATTAAGTAAAAGAACTGTCAGATTCTCCATCCCTTCCAAAGCATTAGGGGGCAAGCTGCCAATTTGGTTGTGATTGAGACGAAGATCCCAGAGTGAGCGAGGCAGGTTGGATGGAACCTCGGTCAGGTTGTTGTTGTTTAGGTAAAGACGATTCAAGTTGGACAGCTTTGAAAAGGCCATTTTGCCCACTGTGTTAATGTGGTTCTCGTGCAGCATCACCCAGACAAGACTAGTGGCGTTTCCAAAAGCATTTTCAGGAACAGATGTGATCTGATTGTGCTGCAGGTACACGTACTTGATCCGGGATGGGATGTAAGGCATCTTGTGAAGGTTGCGGTTGTCGCAGTACATGGCGATTGGGAAGGTCGGAGGACAGTCGCATTCCTCTGGACAATCTCCCCCAGTGTTGTCGGCCTGCAGAGAGGCATAGCCATTGCGGTGCATTGAAGAAAGCCATTGGAAAGGGTCTCCGTTTACAGCCAGGGAGACATTCAGATGTCCCATCACCAACAGGAGAAGCAGGAGCCTCATCGTCGTACAGGCAACAGGATAGACCTTCAAAAAACAAGACATCTTTAAATCTGACTCAGCTTCTCTGTTGCTATTCACGTTTGGGTAAAAGACCAACTTGTCCTTCTCCAGTTCAGTTTTTCTTCCAACAACAGCAATTTATACAAATAAGCATTGCTGAACGAACTCTATCTAATCTCACCAAAACCAGAGAGAAACACACTGCTAGAACAAAAAACGTTCTTCATTGACAAATTCATTCAAACAGTTCAGCAAACCATGACCCACACACAGTTCTTCACTAACCTGATCCAAAGACCCACTTGAATGTTCTTGCAGCAATATAGGGTAGTTATGGCAAAAACGGCAAGGACTCTGTCTCCCATACAAGGTTTTTGCCTCCACCCTTTAAAGCCCCCTCTCAACCCATGTCCAATTACAAGGGATTCCACTCCTCCGTTCCAGATCCCTTTCTCACCAACACCGAGTGGCTAGTCTCAATCATTTCCAGCTGCAGAACATGTTCTGCGACATCTGCTTCTCCAAACAAGGCACTTTTCTCATTATGGGAAAGTCGCCCTGAACCGAACCATCAAGAGCATCAAGAAGTCCATCAAGGCCTTTTGACCCCAACTGTTTACCATTGTGACATTGTAGTTCCTAAACAGAAAAGGTTGTGGTCATCAGAGGTGTTTATCGAAATCAATACGTGACGGTCGCGGTACAAAGAGCCTGAAGAAGAAAGTCCTTCTGCAACTCATTCTTGCTTTTCAACAAAAGCATCTCGCTGCATGTCTGGTATTCATTCCGCTGATATTAAGAGGTCTTCCATTGTGTTTTTCATTTGGTCTTTGTATTTCATATCTCCAGGCCTTGAGGAGGAATGTCAAGTCCTTCATCTCCAGAGAGGCCTCTTTATTCTCTTTGATGCCTGGGTATAACCAGCTGCTTCTTGGTAAGTCGATCACTGGCATGTTGGAGGTGCTATGCTTTGGATTTTTTACATCATGCAAAGCTGGAATTCTGACAGCTCTGGACCTGGATGTAAGATCACAGGTCACATTGACAAGACACTCCATTTTTTTTTGACGTTTGAAGAGAACTTGAACGTAGAGCATCGGCTTTGCAAAGCAAATCCTTTCTTACGATTTTAAGCTAAACATGTTACCACTAAACACCATGTGTGAGGCGTGAGGTAACTCTTTCGTTTAAACACACCGCTGACACGGTTTACCATAGTATAAACACTTATTGTCCACTTGTTCTTCTTTCTTGTTTATGTGGGGTTACTTTACAAACACCTAGCACAAATTAGCATCGATTTAAGCAGAGAAACATACTTGCACTATACTAGCCTCTCTTGTCTGGACACTAGCGCTTTGGTTATGAAACTTCACATACATTGATTGCTTCCAGTAAATTCTCAGGACTGAGTTTTGTCCCAGAGGGTGGTAAAGTCAGCATCAGGAAACACTTTACATTCCTGCCATCCCTGTCGCCGCTCCTACTGATCTCCGTTCAGCACTGACAGAGACTCTTTGAACTCTGGCTAGATACGTGATTTGTGTCCCAGCACAACAGAGGTCAGATGAACCGAACCACTGTGATATACTTCATCACACACCAGCTCGAGATTCTTTAATAGCTTGTTCTTCTTGTCATTTAAACCCGCTCTAGCATTGAAGCTAGCCAGAGCATTAATTTGTTTGAAACATGCAGCCAAAAGTATATTGTTGCAAGCCAGTGGTTTCACACTTTACCATCAAACTGATTTAGCGGTTTCACTTTATCGCACATTTTCAATATGGAACTTCTCTACTTTGGTTCACATGGCTGCATGTTTTGTTGCGTAATTTAGCTAGTTTGCAGCTCTTGCCTGTAATTCTTAGAACTCTCAATTGTGCTGTGTGTTGAGTCCTTGATTTATGGCCTAAACTATTTTTAAAAATAGGAATGTTTGAGAATCCTTTTTTTGTGCAAGGGTAGTCAATTACGCAACCAAACGTGCAAAAATGTACCAAAAAAAGCAGACAGAATGGAAAAAGACATGTTGTCTTTCCATGTGGAATGAACGTCACAGTGTTTTTTAGTAAATAATAAAGTGAAACTGTTAAATTAAATATATATATATATATAATATTAAATATTATAGTTTTTTTTTTTATGTTGTGTGGAAAAATACTCTATACCTGTACGCTCATTGTGAAATTACCCCGTGGAAAAATTCGAAAAAAGTTTTTTTTTTTTTTTT
>MU204420.1:3536300-3669624 GCA_017309775.1 Paedocypris sp. Pulau Singkep
ACGTCACAGTGTTTTTTAGTAAATAATAAAGTGAAACTACTAAATTAAATATTATATATATATATATATACTGTATGTATATTACTATGTAAATATTATAGTTTTTTTTTTATGTTGTGTGGAAAAATACTCTATACCTGTACGCTCATTGTGAAATTACCCCGTGGAAAAATTCGAAAAAAGTTTTTTTTTTTTTTTTGTTAAACGTCATAATGGAAACCTTAACAAAACCAAGGTTATTTGCTGTATACATTAAAAATATCATATATAAATTATACTGTATACATGGGGAAATTAGGAAGAACATGCAAAATCACCAAGAGGAAAACAGCTCCCTCTAGTAGTCAGATTCCAGATTCCAGAAATTCTGTAACATGGCTCTTTCAAAACTAAAAGATTTCAGTTGGAAATGAATATTCAGTCATGAATGCTGGACTGGACTTAATCAACAGACTTAACATCACAGTTCAAAAATGTATTTAGAGGAAACCCAAAGCAGAAAATGACTTCAAATCAATACCATATTTGTGTCTGAAAAGTTTGAAGCACAGTAACACCTTTGTTCTTGAGCTGTCCATCCATCTTCAGTTTGCGAGTCCTAGATGTCTGCATGGTGCAAGTGCTGGCCTGAGTTCACCCGGAAAGTCTCTCAACCACAGAATCAACACAATGAGTCAAGTCATCATTTGCCAAGAAACAGTCTACTGTACTGTATAGGGCGAACTGTACCCTGTCATTAAAATGCACAAATCTACCACAAACTAATGAGCCAAAATAACTGACTAAAAGAGCAGAAAAGATGTGCCTAAAAATGAATAAATACATGTAAAAAAAAAAAAACTAATTATGTTAAAATTGATAATAGTTGATAAGGATGGATGAGTATTCTCATTACTAGATTTATTATTGTTTTATTATTTATATATAATTAATATAATCATATTTTCAAACATAACAACAAATAAAATGTTTTTTATAATTCATATTAATCATTCTATTAATGATAATTAATATAAAATAATTACCGGCAATATTATTATAATTATTAATAATAATATTATTATTATTAATGCTAGAAAGTTGACAGCAATTGCTCCAATGTCTCATATTTTCACATTTTTTTTCTAATGGTATGTAAGATATTTAAACTTTCTATTAATTTGTCAATGCTTTGTTTGCTTGAATCAACCTTTTGTTTAAACACTAGTAATTATAGGAATCAGGTTTTCATTTTACTGTCAGTCTAAAGTAAATAGTTACTATACAAATTCATTAATTTCGTTTTAATTACTAATAATGACAATAATTCAATGCATCCATTGAATGTAATGTGTTTGTATTCATAATTCACAGTGTTTCCCTCATTCACTGCAGTTCCCACACTGGTTTAGTAAGACAGGGTCTTTGGTGCTAGGGGGCATTCACAGAATGTTCCGTATCATCCTTGCGGAAAGCTTTTATGTGACTAAACTACAACTTCTTCCCACACTTTCCTCCGCTCTTTCTCCCAGATTAAAAGGGTCTGTCTGGCTCCCCAGGCCCTTTTTAGATATCTAATTGCAACCATGCTCTCCAAGCTGGATGTTCCTGTTTATGGCTCCATAGATCATGTCATCAAAACGGAGATGCTAATATATTCTCACCTTTGATATAATCAGCCATTAGCAAAATAATAGTTCTTCTCTATGAACCTGGCTCAACTTTACTAGCAAGGACTACACGAGGCTTGAAGAGCACAGCTTCTTTCACGGCAGCATTGTAAGTACAGTTTGCCCTTTTAGATCTGCCAGCACAGATGTTTCTAACTGCTGTGCAGTGGTTAGCCTCCAACCATAGGCTTCCTGAGACCGGCTGGAAAAAAAGGAGTGAGTAAAGGCCATCGCTGATTGAACAACTCTTCAGTAGCTGTGTAAAACTCTCCAGGTCGCCTTCACAGATGCCATGCCGTGTCCCATGTGAGCTTCCAAGTAGAGAGTCTCGACAAATCTTCCACTTCAGAGACTCAGACTGGCTGGGAACGAGTGGTGCAAAGGTATGTCTTCTCCTCGTGTCTAGATGCTCGCTGCTTAAAAAGAATTTCATCGTTGAGCTTCAAAGATGAAATTCTACTAGCGGCTAGCGTGACTCGTCATTCTCTTAAACTGTGCTGAATCATTTTCTCGTAGAAGGGAAATTCCAGGGCGCTTGTGGAGGGAAGAAGTGTTTATCTAGGCAAGAGGACAAATGGATATCAAGTCACTTCTCCTGTTGCTCTGGGTGTGTGGGATGAGCCAGGCCTTCACTGTGGATCTAGACTACGGAGGGGTTCCTTTATGGATCAATCGATTTCTGGGAGAGCCGAGTGTGTTGAGTCTCAAAGGGCGCATCGATTCAGGATGGTTCCGTGCTGTAAATTACCACACCTGTCCGCTGGATTGTGACTGCCCTATTCAGTGGCCGACGGCCCTCTACTGTGAACACCGCGGCCTTCAGCAGCTTCCTGCCGGCCTTCCACACCGCACACAGTACCTGTTTCTACAAGGGAACAATCTCACTTTGCTCAACTCCGACGCCTTTGCCAACACTTCCAGCTTACGTTGGTTGCTCTTGGATCACAACCAGCTGCAGAGCAAACATCTCGATAATCTGCTGTTCTCCAATCTGACCCGTCTGGTAAATCTCTTCATCAACCATAACAAGCTAAGGGAAGTGCCGGCAGGATTACCCAGCAGCCTCAAACAGCTCAGACTTGCATTCAATCACATTGAAAAGATTTCCAAGGGCGACTTTCAAAATTTGCTGAACCTCACCTTGCTGCTTCTACAAGGGAATCGCTTGAAGACTGTTGAAGACGGGGATTTTAAAGGTACAAAAAACATTTCAGTTTAGTTCAGTTTCATCTTTCTATAACATTATGAATATCTGTAGTGTCCAGGATTTCAATCATTTTAATCAGGATGTTTTAAATGTGATTTTTTTTTTGTGGCATTCTTTTTATTATACAAAAGCTACAAAACAAACATCTGTCACTTGTGTGAAAAACCTCTGGGTTCTGCTTGGCCGTTCTGTTCGATGGTGACATAACATCGACAGATGCTCAGAGAATCAAGCCACGTGCACATCTGTCACTGACAATATTTCACGTGGCAGTTGAGGTCTAGTGGTAGGAATTGGTCCGGCATCCAAGAGGTTGCAGGTTCAAATCCTGCTTCAGCTGGTTCTACACCCACTGCTCCGGGTGTGTGTAACTTCACTCGATGACTAAACGCAGAACACTATTTCGCTGTGGTCCCTAGTGGCAGTAATAACATTTCTTTTTTTACGTTGTACTTTGTTGTGACCCTTTATGATGTAAAATAATTATTTCATCAATGATATAAAATATGAAACTAAATATGATGAGATTATATGAAATAATTTATTTGATGTTGTTTAAAAATAGAAAATTGCTTAAAAATTATAGTCTATGATTTGATTATCCGACTATGTGGATAATCTTTATGGTGCTATGTGGTGACTATGATTATGCAATCAGATAATTTGATTGGATAATTGTGATTTTCTGGTTTTATAGGAGTTAGCCGAGATTTATGTGTGGTTAAATGACAAATTGAGAAAACAAAGTGAAAAATTGAGAAACTGAGTTGAGCTGATGTGAAACAGCACACAAATTCTGTATGGGGATTAGGAAATTGCTCGGTCAATTGCTTCTAATCTATTTTAAGTCACTGATAAATACAAAAATGAACTTTCTTCACCAGGTCCTGCAGCTCTCAACCTGCTTGATCTAAGTCACAACCTCCTCGACAAATTCCCCAAACATCTTCCGTCAAGCGTCCAACAGCTCTACCTCTCAAACAATTCTCTGACTGGTCTGACTGAGAACAGCCTACATGGTTTTAATGGACTTCGATATCTGCGGCTGGGACACAACAAATTGAGAAATGAAGGGCTTGACCCAGAAGCCTTCAATCTCACGTCGCTGGTCGAGCTGGACCTTTCCTATAACCAGCTGACTGAAATCCCAAGAGTGCCCGCCACGCTTCAGTACCTTTACCTTGAGGTCAACCACATCAAAGGTAAGATGGTTCTTGATATATTACTTTTACTTTTTGAGTGTTATTTAGACAAATGTACAAACTTGACAGCCAAACAGAACACGAAAATAAAATATCAAAGAAATGTACCTTAAAGAAACAAGACATTCACAAAAGTGAGAAAATGCTTTGGATTCAAAATGCTACATTCTACAAAAGACAATTTCAACATTCTGGAAATTGTGAGTAGGATTATGTTAAGAGAAATTGTATTTTATTTTGAATTGTACTGAATTATATTTCATGTATTTTTTGTTAATTTGTTTAAAAATATCATTTATTTCTTAACATATTTATTATATGATATTACTATTTTTAATATTATAACATTTCCAAAATGGCATAACACAGATTTAGTCATTGTCAAATCCGAGAAAAAAAAAAACGAATCAAGGAAATACAGGCTCGAAACTACAGCATTTATTTCATCACTGTATGACACAATAATTCCACAAGATCATTGTCAGTACCAAAATAGTATTTGACTATGACAGCTATTAGTCAGCATAAAAATGGTCGGAATCAGAAAGTCTTCTAAAAGGGATGTTGTGCTCTCAAAGTGGTGAAATAATCTCTGAAATCAGAGGATTTACACTCTGAAAGAGTAAAGCCATGAAGCTGAAAAATGTGAGCAAACTTTAGGTGAAAAATAAAAAACTTCCCCTCCTCTCCTGATTTCCTTTTCCAAGTATGTAGACAGACTCACCCTGATGAGACTCTGGGTGACTAGAAAGAACACGTAGGTTGGCTGATGGAGAAGGAGCGAATAAGCAAAGTCCAGAAACATCTGCGAACACTCCAGAAGGAATCCACAATAGCAAAAGCACGTTCTGTTCTCTTCTATCGCTGCTCCTCAGATACATGAGCCGTGACACTAGAAGAAACATTGTCCTTTTATGACAGTCGACATGAATCATCCAGAATCTTGACAAAGCCGCCAAATTTTGGAAACTAAGGATAGATAATCCAGTAAAGCTAGTGTTAACGACACTTTGGATTTTTTTTAATTCACAGAGAAACATTAAGAATAAAAAACGGCTGCTGTAAAAACAGTGATGATGTCATCCAGAAAGTTCAAAATAGATAGTGTAACAAAAACAATGTAAGTTAAAATTCCATGTATATGTATTGTTTATTTTTAATAAATATATATTTTAAATATATATTTTATTTATAATTTATTTAATTTTATGTGAAAATGTAAAAATGTGCATTATTACTGCTCAATAACTACTGTAGGTAAATACACAAGTTCAACATTACATGCAAAGATCGCAATAAAGAATTGCTTTAAATATCAATGTTGCTTTAGGTTTATAAACTTGACTTATATCACTGTGGACCCCACTGTGATATAAATGCAAGCGTGTGTTCTGTGCAATAGCATTTATGCTTATTTGGTAGATGTACATATACGTATAGGCCACTATCATCTGCATTGTTGATAAAATTGTGTAAATCCTTATTTGTTTGTCCGAAATTCTTGATAGTTTTGTGTGTGTTTGAAAAGCCTGTGCACTAAACCAAAGAAAGTTGAACTGATGGAGTTCTGTTTCAGAGTTCAACATCAGCAGTTTCTGCAGAACCATCGGGCCGACGTCATACTCGCGCATGAAGGTGCTGAGGCTGGACGGTAATTACATGGAGTATTACAAGCTGCCTCCTGATTGGGTGTTCTGCCTACGAGTCCTACACAACATTTACATCTGATCTGAAGGAAACACCCATGTCAATCATCTCAAACATCGAATGTATTGGAAGAAACTAGCATGAAAAAAGTTAGCATTAATGGTGTTGATGGTGTTGAAGGACATTATAGTCACATAAATAGTTGTAGTTAATGTTTTGAGTAGTTCAAGTTTACTAACTAATACTCTCGGTGTACTATTCTATTATAGGAAGTCACATTGTTTAGCTATTTAGAAACTGGTATGATACATTTGACTCCAATGATTATTTAAAGAATGTTTTAAAATAAACTGTTACATTTCATCATTATGTTGCGTTTTGATTGTTCTTTGGTTTTCTGGAGTTATTTTGAAAGCTTCAGTTTTTAAAAAAAATATTAGGGGTTCAAGTCTGCAGGGCTAAAAACTATATTGAAACTTGTTACTCAACTTTCTTCCAGACAGGAAGTGAGTAAATAATCATATTTACCTTTTAGAGTACAGAGAAGTTATTTAGTTAAGTTAGAGAAGTTAAGTCCAATGTTCTGTGTCATTTTCTTAGCATATTATAGTTTACAACACCGAAGGTCATAGTCTTGATTCTTCCAACAAAAGAGTAATACTGCAAAAAATACAGATAAAGCCATCTGGTAAATGCTAAAGCATGTGTTATAATTGGAAAGGTTTTATAATTTGTTTTATAGTCCACCAAAAAGTAATGGACGTTTAGGAGGAAATGACAGACATGTCTACAAACCTTTTCCTCTCAAGCTTGGCACAGCACTAACAGACATACTGTAAAACTCTCTCCTCATCTCGTAAAATCACTGTCAGAAAATGCAAATATAACGTCCAAACCAGTAGACACTGCATTTCTAGCATAAACTCTTCAGGATTTTTTTGCTGATAAAAATATTTGTGCTGCAATAATTTAAGCTTCAAGTGTTTCAGATGCCGTACCTTCCTCTGGGTATCCGTCTGGTTTGGACTTCACATTCCCCATTAGCACAACCATGACAGCAGAGCCTGCAAACATCATCTCACCACATACACACATCTTTCCTCACAGTGAAATATCACATACAAACCAAAGTACGTCCATCACAGATCAGTCCGATTCCTCACAACTGTCAATAACAGAAAATACAGTGCGTTAATGTATTCATCGGTTATCCAAAGACACTTACAGTGCTAAAGTTAACTAATTCATTCTTTGGAATCAAACCAACAACCTTGGTGTCACAAACCACATTGATCAAGTTACAGGAAATAATAGTATTTGTTCATTTAGATTTAAAAGTTCACATAGCTGAAAAGAAAAATCCAACGCACATACTGAAGACGGAATGATGGGACGTGGAATATGTCATGTCCTGGTAGAGTCATTAGTCGGGCAAGATTCATATTACCTGCCTAAAAAATGATGGGCCGAAACAAAAAATGATCTGAAAACAGTGAAGTTGGAAAAAATAACAACCATTTTCACACACAAAAATATACCGGTTTTTAATCTACTAAAAAACATTAAGATTACATTAGGGTTAGAGTTGCAGTAAGTTCTGTCTATTGAAAACTACACAATTAAAACCTTAAAACTGAAAATACTTTACTATAAATGTTTCAATGATAATTAATAGACAGTTAAAAGGACGTATTACATTAGATATTAAACGCGTGCAAAACATGATAAAATTATGGCTTAAAAACACAATCTAATGTGAAAATACTGCTGTCCCACACAACACACATAACTACTCAACACACACACACACACACACACACACACACACACACACACACACACACATCTGCTGTAAAAAAAATACAAGTGCCATAATTATGTGAAATGTTCCTTTTCCACAGATTTGTTCCCTGCAGAAGTGTATTAAGATACTTGATGAGCTTGTTATTTTTTCTTTTTTTTTTTTAACAATTATGCAGACGTTTCATGTTTAAAGCAAACTGGGCTAATATTGCAGATTGCTCTACACATGAAAAGGTTTACAGCAGGTTTTATTATGGCTGCTGTGGTGCAGTAGTAGGGAGTTGGACCTGCCACCCAAGTGTTGCAGAATCAAATCCAAGCACGACACTGAGCCCTACATGTTCCCCAAATGCCATGGCTTAAGGCTGCCCACTGCTCCAGGTTTGTGTGTGTCCAACTTCACTGGATGGTTAATTGCAAAACACAACCAACGGTCCTTGGTGGCCATACTAACAAATTCACTTACTTTACTTGAAGCATTTTATTTCTGTCTGAACAACTGTGTAGGCAAAACACAAAGGAAAACATCTTATTAAAAATGCTGACTACACCAACAAGACCTCCATATGTTTTAAACTGCTTTGGTTGGCCACAAAGAGGCCACAGATAAAATCTAAATTTTATCTGACTCAGCCTGAGCTGTCTCATTCTCAACTGTCCCAATCTCGATTGTATCTATCTCAATCTCAGATGTCACAATCTGAATTTTATCTGACTCAATCTCAGACGCTCAATCTCAATAGTTCCAATCTCAACTGTGTCAATCTCAATTGTAGCAATCACAATCTCAACTGTCACAAGCTCAACTGTCTCAATATTAATTTAAACTCTCTCAATCTCAGATGCCTCAATCTCTATTAATGACCAGCGTCTCTCTATGTCATCTTGTTAGCATGTTCTACCTCAGTGCTGTAATGACAATAAAGGATTTCCTATCCTAAAACTACAGTGGTGTGAACTAGAAGTTAAACACTGGGTAGAGTTTTAAGAAGTTTAAAAAGTGACTAAGGCACATCTGTCAGTCATTCCCGTCTTCTCAAGCTTCTGAAGTATGAGCATAAAATCAATCCAGATGGCAAGATTCCAGACATCAGATGCACATTAATAACATCTATCAAACACATATGGGCAGAAACTCACTTAGAAAAACGCTTGTCTTTCAAATACCCGAGTAGATCATAAAACAAATACTAAACTAAACTTGTCGTAACACTTAAAATGAAATACTGTATTGTCATGTTTTTATGTCGTGGAATTGTTGGGACTTGGATTTTTGGAATTTGATAGTCTTTTAGTTATTTAGTCTTGATCCAATGTTTTTTTTTTTGACATTGACCATTGCTTTGCCTCTTTAAATGTGAATTATACACCAAAAAACATTATGCAGTGATGATTGCCTAACCGGTTTTAATTAACAAACTTATTTTACCTTTGTTGAAAATGAAGTAAAAGGGAAAAGTATCTTTCCGAAATGATCTCATGAGAATCATGTTGCAATAAGTATTCACTAACTAAAGATTAAATCTCAGTGACGTCATTCAGCATACAAACACAATGCTGATTTAATGCGGTTTGACACGTCAATCAAGCCTGTCTGGATAAATTACTATGTAGTTAAAGTCAGTCAAAAAAATAAGTATTGATAAAAGTATAAAGAATTGAGATTGAGGTGGTGCTTGTTTTGTTTGAGGCCGGTTTGGGCCTTTTTGTGAGGAGTTTCATGTTCTGCCTATGATGGCGTGGGTTTCCTCTGGGTTCTCAGGTTTCCTCCCACAGTTCAAAAACACGTGTTTCAGGCAAAATGGCATTGAAAAATCCACATAGGTATGAGTGAGTGTGTGAATGTGTTTGTCTGTGTGTCCAGCTCTGCGAATGGTTGGCCACCAATCCAGAGTGTGTATCCTGCCTCCGGACCTGAGATAAGTGCCAGCTCCCCACGACCCTGTAAAGGACTAAGCGGCAGAAAATGAAAGAATATACGTATTTATATATATTAGTGATGGGCAATTATGTTCTGATCTGGATTCATCTCACTGTTCTCTTTGAATTGATCTGCATTAATCTATATCTAATTAAATCTTTATTGGAATAAATGAAGAAATAAATGAAGGTTTGCAGAGCCGGATCTTCCGCCTTCAAAAAAAACTAAAAATGAGAAAAGAAAGAAAATTCCACATCTTTAAATGGATGCCGGTCAGTCACTCCAGGTTCAAGTTTTCCATCCGCTGGGTCAGGTCATTGAAGGAGGCGGCCTCAACCGACTGATGTACCGATGTATATATATATTTATACACAAATAAAGGATGTCATTTTATCCGTGGTAATCAAGATCAGAATGTCAATGAAACATTTCCAATTTTCACAAGTATGCAGCTTATTTCCTTGTGCATGTGTACTCACAAAACAGTCAAATCTAGTCTAAAGCTGCCAAGTCTTGAAGTCTGTCTCACAAACTCCATTTCCCTCAATGGAGTGGGAAATGCAGTTTGCCAACATTTTTAGTGAATGAAAATGGGTATAAAAATTTTTTTATCTCAATATTACATTGTCCAAGTGTTTGTCATACAATAAACATATTAGCTAAGTTGCCAACCTTGACTCATGCAAACATAATGTGACTCACGAGACACGTTCACATCACGAGTCATACAGTAAAGCATTCCAGCTTGGCTCTCCTGAGGTAACTGTTTGACTGTTTGAAACGGTTTGAAAAAGGATAGTCTGAAAAAACAAATAAAGAAGCTTTCCAGCGTTGGGTGATCATGAGCTAAATGTGAAACACATGGATTCGATTAAACATATGACGAATCCGCATTACAAGGCGAGAAGGGCAGGGTAAATAATAAAGACTGAACCTACACTACAAGCTTCCTAAAAGAACCCGCAGCTGAAGGAACGGACCTGGCAATTTAACTGGAGCCAATTTCCTTGAAGGCGGAGTGAGGAGACAGAACTGTTGACCTTCAGAAAGAAAACCAAGCAAACACCCAATAGGGAGCCAGCGCTCGTAGAGGAAAGCAAGGAAAGAGAGAGAACACAGTGCAGAGCGAGAAAGGAGGAGAAAACAAGGTGTGAGAGAGAGAAGTGACAGCATCAGGATTTTCCCAAACAAGGGCAGGAACCAGCAACAGGTAAGAAACCATTTACATCTTTAAAACTGAAAGACTAATGCAAAGCGTTTAAGAAATCATGCTGTTTGTACTTAGTTTCTGGCTTTTTGCTTAGAATCTACATTCATAATGTGATGTCATTCAGACTCTGCCTGGGTACGTAACACACAAACTCAGCCAGGCTGAAATCTAGTGTTTTTTTTTAAACTCCAACTACTGAAATTTTCTTGCCAAAACTTGATAAAAGATGACGAACGTTCATCTCGTTCGCACTCCACCTAGATCAGGCATGCAGCGAGATCTCTAAACAAACCCATATTTTACCAAGACTCCTTCTACAAAGGCCGTGCAGCCTGGTCTCCATGAGCAAGCAGCTGACACCGGCCAGACACCACGCCAAACATCTGATAGTGATCATTCAACTCGCCTGAAGTGTGAAAACTTGAGCTACAGATCTTTGGGGTTGAAAAAAGTTATATTTTTAAAATATCGTAGGTTTTAATAAATTGAATTTGATCTCAACAAAATACAGCTATAGAATAGAGAGAAACCTTACCAGCATATCAAAACTATGGAAAATTTGTAATTAAATGATAGCTGTGGTTATTGTCACTAAACAGCCAAAGCTTGATCGACTATTACAAATAAATGTTGTTCAGACCTCAGTTTGTGACATTTATAACATAATTACATATATTACACAATCTTAACATTCATATTTGTGAATGTTATTTTATTTCATATTTATATAACCTTCATTTTAGATTATGGTGTATAGTATATATAAATCATATAGTGGTATATATACATATTAGAATCTATATTTTTTCTGCATTTGTAAACAAAAATAAATAAATAAATCCCCAAAAGCAGAAATAACAATAACAACAACTTTACTGTTATACAAGTAAAAAATGTTCTCGAGGTGTTATAAACAGTCAGGATCTTCCCATCTGATGATGTCATGTATTTTGTGTTCAGCCAATCAGAAGTTAAACTAAGGGAAAAAAATGACATGATGTGACAGAGGGGAAAGATAGAAGAGCAGCTCTACTGCTCCAGCCGCTGGTTTCCTCCAAGCTCCCCGGAGTGTTTCGCCTGTTTCCTTCATCAAGACTCACTCTTTCCAGGTCTTGCTCTATAACAACAGAGGCTTTACTGTATCTCAGGCCTTGTAAATCCAGAGCTACATATTTTCAGGGGATGGAATAATCCAGACATCCAAACATGTTGAAAAAAGCAGCAGAAAAATTGGGAAAAACTAAAATTTGAAAATCTGAAAAAGCTCTTGGGAAATATTGGCAAACAGTTTTGTAAATCTATGACTTAATGTGTGAATAAGAAGAAAGTGAGTGAGTTTGTCAATATCACCAGTTGAAATTGTGCTCTGTATTTAACCGTCCAGCGAAGCTTTGCACACAAAACCGGAGCAGTGGGCAGGTTTAAATTGAGATTTGAACCTGTAACATCTGTGTGGCAGGACCAACTCCCAACTGCTGGAATATTTAATTCCTGTATTTCTCAGATTCTGCACAAACAGCATTTTTAATTACACTGAAAACTATTATGTAAAATATTCAAACAGTAAACGATCAACTCATTCTTTAATTATTGTCTTATTAAGGTAAACAAATTATTTACAATTGTTTGCATATTTGAAATAATATTTGTTTCTGTTATGTATGTATTCGCACAGCGATCTATCGTGCTTATTTTTTCATTTCATACTTGCATTATTCATGTATTAATCAAAGTTGAAGTCTGATTTAAATCCTGTTGCTTTTCTCCATTGAAGACCATGAAAGCTGGGTTTGCTTTCTCCTCTCTACTTCTCCTTCTCCTGCTCACGGAAGTCCGCTGCCAGCGAAGGCCCAAGCAAAAGCCTGGTCGCCCGCCAACAACCAAAAAACCATCTTCTCCCAGTCAACCATCCGCACCAGAACCAAGATCTGAACCGGAGCCTCAGGAACCCACAGATTTTCCTCCTCCAATCCTAGGCCCTCCATCGGTATTCCCAGATTGCCCCAGAGAATGCTTCTGCCCTCCATCCTATCCAGATGCTCTTTACTGTGAAAGCCGCAACCTCCGGAAGATACCGACCATCCCCTACCGCATTCACTACCTCTACCTCCAGAACAACTACATCCACACGGTATCAGCAGACTCCTTCAAAAACTGCACAGAGCTCCGGTGGATCAATCTGGGCAACAACCGCATCAGTTCGGTGGAGAAGCAGGTGTTTGAGAAGCTCCCAAACCTACTTTACCTGTACATGGAGAGGAACGAGCTGAAAGAAGTGCCAGACGACTTGCCAGTTCATCTGGAGCAGATTCGACTCAGTCACAATCAAATCTCTAAAGTCCCTCCTGGAGCTTTCCTGAGATTGGAGCACCTCGCTCTTCTGGACCTTCACCACAACAGGATCAGCGACAGCAGCTTGGGGGAAAACATCTTCAAGGATCTGAAGAACCTGGTCCAGCTCAACCTGGCCCATAACGCCCTGAGCAAGATGCCTTCAAATATTCCACCCAGCATCTTCCAGCTGTTTTTAGACAAGAACAACATCGAGGAGATCCCAGACAATTACTTCAAGGACTTCACAAACCTCGCCTTTGTGAGGCTTAACTACAACCAGCTAAGTGACAAAGGGCTTCCCAAGGCGGTTTTTAACGTGAGCTCACTTATAGATCTGCATTTGGCCCATAACAAGCTGACTAATGTTCCAGCGTTTAACTCGGAACTGGAGCAACTTCATCTCAACCACAATAGCATTGAGAGTGTGTACTCAAGTCTACCTACTTAGAGCACCTACCTAGTCAAATGCGACATTTTAAAGCAGGTGTTTGTCTCTACAGGTGTGAATGGAACCGAGATCTGTCCAATTAGTTCTCACAGCTTCCATGATGAGACAGGAGAGCCCAAACTGAGATACCTGAGGCTGGATGGGAATCACCTGAGACCTCCGGTCCCGCTAGACGTCATCATGTGCTTCCGACACCTCCATGCCGTGGTCATCTAAAGGCAGTATGAACATCATCAATCCACAGGCCTTCCTGTTTACTTGACTGACCTGAATCAAGCGAGAAGAAAGATGCAATTTAAAGTAATAACATACGTAGCATTTTTTAGGAAATTTTCAAAGTATAACCATGGGAATTTCATGGCATTTCCTGCATGCTCAAGAGTCCTGCCTCAAGAATTAACCGCTTTATGTGAGCGTAGATGCGGAGACAGAAGCACAAAACCCCTAAAACTGAACGTACGTTCTTTGCAAGGGAACAGAAATAAGTTAGAGAAGTAACAGAAGAAAGTTAACAATAAAAAAAAAATATTTTACTTAATTTACAGAAAAAATGTTTGATTCTGGATTAATAAACTTGATAAATACTTGTTAGCTACTGTGTAGTAATTTTACTTCAATGCTTCTGTATTAAAGAATCGTGGTAATTCTGTCTTTTTTGTTTTATTGAAATAAATGTGTAAACCGTAATTATTTTGATTGATCTAATCTTGAAAATTAACTGCATACTGAAAAGGAATCACAAGTTAGTTTTACTAGAATTTAAACTAAATAATTTTTATAAGCATAGGAATATAAAGTGCAACACGATTTCCTACTTTTCACTTTTGCACAAGTTGTGGAGACTAACAATGGACATTGCATGCTTCAGACGCTCTGGAAACTACACCAAGCTTCCCAAAATATACAGCAAATGTTTCTAGTTAAATAATTTAAAAAAAAACTACACGTGACATATTTTTACCAGTTACCTGCGGAAACATCATGCGTGCACATCCCTTGGTGAGAGAAAACCATTGTGTGAATCAAAAAAGCAGAACTTTTTCACTTTCGAAGATCTGAATGAATGAGTTCCTGAAATTAACTTTTGGTCAAAATCACAGATGTGACACATGAGAGTTCAAAATTATACAATATATAAATTAACTCGCTAGTTTCCACAAATGTAATGAATGTTTAGAGACAAAATATTCATGCATATAGAAGTTTGTAATGATGTTTTATCAACAATTAGTTCATAATGCATGCACATAACCACACATACGCAAACACCTGCATTGCTCTAAAAGTCCTGGCATTTTGGCCCACCTAAATATTTGTGCAAACACACACACACACACAGACAGAGTAATTAAAAGGAAGATGAATAATAATTTCCTTAAGAGAAAATTAGTAATTTCACAGACAGGTAGACCACAAGAGTGGTTTTAGAAGAATAGGTTGCAGAATTAACTTCTTTCACATCAGGAAATTGCGAGATGGATGGAAATTCTGTACATATTCTACGGAACATTTTTTCAAAACCACAAAGAGTTTAACAGGCATTTCTTTATACTATAAAACACAGTTTATTATTACAGTATAGTAATATGAATAATATAATTTAAATTGTGGCAATATAAGGATGTAAATGATTATTTTAAAAAGTTTGTTAACTACATCCACAGCAATATAATACACAGTTGAATATTTCCAAATATTCAAAAATAATAAAAATATATTTAAAAAATAATATATATATATATATATATATATATATATACATACGTGTGTATATATATATATATGTATGTGTAAATATATATATATATATATAAAACTGATACAAATTATAAAATAAAAACATAAATGCCAATACACTACAGGTGTTTTCCCACACCTCCAAACAGCAAGTGTGTTCTCATTGTGAAGAAAAGTTAGACTCTTCCTCTTACAAACATGGAATGGAAAAATTCCCCAGCTTTGCCAATAAAAGAGCACCTGCATCACCTAGCAGAACATCACCTGCTGAACGCGGCAGTCCTCACTCCTCTCCAGGTAACAGCCACGCTACCCGTTATTTTTAGACTTCATATGCATGCGTGTTGGGGTCTATCAGCGATCTTCTCAGTTAAATTCGCTACAACGTTATATGCATTACAAGCTTAATCAACAATGCATATGTCTGATGTTGACCTGTCTCGGCTTCTCTTTCAGTGTCTCAAGAACAATGAGCGATTGGACTAAAGTCGTGGGGCTGAGCTGCCTGCTGCTGGCCTGTCTGTGGGTCACAGCTCATGGCCGGAAGCTTCACCTGGGCAGCTGCGCCGTGAACATCCACACGCACGAGCTTCGCCACCACTTCAAGCACATACGTCCTGGCATGGTGAGCAAGTCCACGAGGCACGTTTGGCCTCCAGGGCCTAATGACGTAGTGTGACGTTGTGGTGTGATTGGAGTTTCTTGACAGGCCCGACAGGTTTACGTTTATTTTGGTCGTCACAGGTATTTTAGAATGCAGCATGAGGCAAGACACGCTTTTGCTTCACTTAAAAGTGTGACACGCTGGTCATGCTGACAAAAGCGTGACTGGACAAAAATCACAAAAAAAAAAAGACACTGAGATTCAACTGCAGATAGATGGAAAGTTTAGCACTCTGCAGGAATGTTTAAGCTCGTTCTCACCGTGGCTTGTTTTTTAAAGTAAAGTGACTGAGCCACACACACACACACACACACACACACACAAACCCGGAGCAGTGGGCAGTATTTCTCAAAGACAATTGCGAAACCCACCCGGGACAGGATTCAAACCTGCAGCTTAAGGATCTACAGAACGTCATTGATAACAACAAGCTAATCACGTCCTATTTTTTGTGACAGATTTCAGCAGACAAATACAAGAGCGTCAGGTTACTTAGAAAAGATGAGATCAGCAGTTTAAAGGTAAGCATGTCAAAATAAAAGCCATGCCTACATTTTGTTGTACACTAATCTTAACATTTTTTTTTTCAGGTTTCAGAGAGCTGCTGTTTCCTCAGTCAGGTCCTTAATTTCTACTTGGATGAAGTGTTTTCCAGCTACACCAGCAGCCATTCACTTCATCGCCGGACCACCAGTGTCCTCAGCAACTCTTTCTTCAGCATCGCCAAAGACCTTCAAGTCTGTGTACGTACGTTCAATACAACCTGAAAAGAACACAGTCGTCAAGCTGTGTGTGAAATTCAGGGATTTTATTAAAAAAAGTGTTTGTATTTTTCCATCAACAATCTGTTTTTAACGGATTAAGCTAAGTGTGTAATTTTGTCTTTTATAGCGTGCAAATGCACTTTGTGAATGCAGTGAAGCCACTAGACTGAAACTTGTGGAGATAAAAAGCACGTATGCCAAGGTAAGAAGCCAACAAGACAAAAATATAATCGTATAATACAAGCATGAATACAATCTGTGAGGAATCAAGCTGAAAATTCATTCTTCCTCTTGGTCTCTCAGCTTGATCGGACAGCAGGCACAGTGAAGGCCATCGGAGAGCTGGACTCGCTCATTGAATGGATAGAAAGTTTCTATCACTCCTGAGATTAGTATACTGTACATGTACAAATGGGAGTAAATATGTTCTATACATTTGTAAAAAGTTAATCTATGCTGCCTCTGAAGTTTGTCCTGCGTTTTATACCATGGTTTCTGTGGAATTAATTTATTGAACCTGTTGCTGTTTTTGTACAGTTCGGCATTGTCATGTTAAACCAGAGACCTGTGTGAGCTCATTTTGTCATGATAAATTATTAATAGAAATATACATTTTGTTTAATGTATGCCTCAAATAAACATTTCATTTTTTCAGCCAATATTTTACTTCCTGTATGTATGTAGGCATGCACTTTCACACACACAACTAGACACATACGACATACACACAGAATGTCACGAATGACATGACTCGACGGTTTTTTCCATGGCCAATACCAAAGATTCTTCCTGCACTCACTTCAGTTTGCTTATTATAAAGTAAGACTGCCCACTGCTCCGGGTTTGTCACTTTACTTTCATCATCAACAGACAAATCTAACAGTAAAATCATGCGCCTGACTCAACTTCAGAGAGACAACGTCAGACAAACTTCAGAGAAAGACATGGGCTCAACACAAGTGCTACATCCACAAGTGTTCAAGTGCTACATACACATCAAAAGAGCTTAATCTGACATTGAACGCCACCTATCTCAGATTTTACACAACCCATCTTTAAGAAGTTGTCACAGTAAAGAACATTCCTTGAGAAATGCTAATGTACGGGTATCTCTCTGTGGCTTCTGTGCAGAAGAGAGAGAAAGGACTGCAGGGAAGTATTGCAAAATCCCATGTCAAGTTCTCTGATAAAACTGAGAATACATCACAGTATGGATTAGTGTTTCTCCCAAAAGGGGCTTCATTATTTGCATTTGTAGGTGGTGATCAGGAAATTGGTGGGCGTACTTCCTGTCGATATGAACGATATGCTGACGACATAAAAAGCCCTTCATCCTTGGAGAAGACAGCTGTGGCTCAAGCAAAAACCTAATCGCTATTTCTCTGAGATCTGATTGTTCTTGAAAGTGTATATTTTTGTAGGGGATGCAACTCCCCCATGTTTTGATTATTATTTTTTGATGTTTCTACCATGTTTTCTTTTTGATTATTGTTTTTTGAACAGGGGGTTAGGAAAGTTCTTATATCTATGCTTACCCAACAGATTTTATGGCATTTAGTTGAGTGTGATAATAAGTGTAAAGTGTAAATAACGATTTAGTTGGTTCATTCCTTCGTTCTTTTGGTCCTGGCAAGCAAATTGGGGCATTAAAAGATTCCAGAGATCACTTCATAAACTGCAGACTTTGTTTTCTGTTTAAGTTACACCTCAAACCCTAAAAAGCCGGGGGCGTAACAATCAGCAAAGATAATGGCACACCTTGTTAAATCCCGGGGTACCGCGATAAGCAAAACAGTTCCCCATATTGTCAATCACTAACAGAACGTCAAATGAATCACAGGCTAGGGAACTGCACTTATATTTCACACATGCCTGTCTTGGTACAATTAGAACCAAGCAGAAACAAGTCCGGATAAACAAAACCACATGAATCATGGCAACCATTTAACATGTGAAACTAGTCAAAACAAACGCTTGCGCATGTCCTTGTCGACCTCTAGTGGCCATGTAATGGCAGTGCGCTTTAAAAAATACTGCGAATGTTTGTTGTGTGAGGCATTAAACAAACACTAGCAATGATTCTAACTATATTAGAAATATCCCGATAATATAACTGGTCAGTTTCAATTCGTCTTGAACATTTGATTGAGCTCTACAAAAAGATTACAATGAACGGTCACGCATTTAAAAATGACTTCTAGTGCAGCCAGATATTCAAACATTTGAATGCAAACAAAGAAAAAAGATCAATATTTCCATTCTTGCAAAGCTGATGTGACACGGTTGGAATGAATCACTTCTAGCGTGCTCAAAACAAGCCACTTCAGCAAAAACAGGATATTTCCTGTTTCATACTTTTTAATCACCTGACAAGTAAAAAAAAAAAACCCTAAGCCTTCTTAAACATATAGGCCGTGTACAACATATGCAACACAGTTTTGATGGAAACCACTGTTACACAACCATGTTGTTTTGCAAAGTCCAAAGTGAAGGAGAAAAGAACCTTCCATTACTTTCAACCACAGTTTCATGCTAAGCATCCTACAAAATCCTGCTCTCTTCTCCCAAGACTGTGAATCATGCCCTGATGTAAGTCACAGAATTCCAGTATTGATGAAACATCTCCAGATCACAAGACTAGCTGGCACTAGCAGGAGAATCATCTTACTCACACATTCAAATACGGCTTTGAATTGACTACCAAAACCAGTCAATGTGTCTTTCAAGAAGCATGAGATCAACAGGAACCCAGATGGCAAACATTGCACTTTGTGATTTGACGATGTTGGCACTTGAAAACAATTTGTGCACATCATGTTCCAGTGGCAGGAAGGAAGGTTTTTGAGCAGATCAACATCCAGCCCTGCGCTTCAGCAGATGCTCGCTTTCGTGTTTTGGAACGAAGCCCCGATTATGCGGCTTCGACAAACCACCAAAGCACGAGCCACAACAGCGTCATTTTATGGGGCTCAAAACATGCGTCACAGCAAAATAATCCTGAGAAAGACGGCTGTGAAAAAAATAACGTGCGAAACTGAAACTGCTGTGGTGAAGCCTTACTGTTTGAGAAAAGGATTTCCTCTAAAGATAAGGCGCAGTGTTCTGTCTTACTGGGTCAAGGGCCCGACTGAAAACTCTGAAATAAAGCTGACCAACAGAACTATTCTGGAGGGGTCTGTTATTAGAAATAGTGATGAATTTAGACCATTTGGACATTTATTTATTTTATTTTTAGGGAGTCACATCATCTTTTTTTTCTAGTGAGCCACACAGAAAAAAATAGTGGTAGTCCGAAGCAAAAGTGTCAATCTGGAGTCATTCTGAATATATTTCCGTACACAAACCAAACAATGTCAATAGAATGACTACTAGGCGTCATATTTCTATTTCTCTTTGTGTTTTTAAAAGTTACATTTTATACTTGGTTACTTTACTGTCTCGCTCTGTGATTGGTTGCCAAACATTCTAGGGTGTGTGTCCTGCTTCAGGACCAGAGATGCTGGGAATGCCTCCATCCTTGACCCAAAAAAGGAGTAAGCAGTTGAAAATGAATGGATGGATGGATGGACAGTTACTTTACAGTAAAATGTGATTTTGCCGGATTAAAGGGGTCTACACTCCTGCTTTAGACGACTTAAACGTGTTAATAAAAAAATGACACTGCCTGATTACACAACTTGGCAAAATTGGAAGGCGAGTAATGATCGTTATGTGGTAAAGTGTGACTTTGAATGTTTTAAAAAACACCCACCACTGAAACTCCTTGCTTAAATGAAACTCATTGCTTCATTGAGTTGTAAATGTGTTGATTTACGAAATATATCTATGAAACACTTTTCATAACACATGTTTTCTTATTCATAACATGATTCTTTTTCACATTTTTGTGTGCCAATCACAACTAATAACTTATGGCAGGTTATGCCAAAGGTTAGCAATAGTATATAATTATCACTCATTTACAAAATACTACATTTCAATGTAAATTGTAAATTATTACATTTCAAATACTCATTTTCTTTCTGTATTTGATCTGATGGGAAGTTTGCATACTATAATTATGAAAAATGATCAAGATTACACGTTTATAAATGACAGTACGTGTTATTACTAGTCACTTTCAGTTTTTATTTACACTCACATACAGATACAGACACACAAATGCACACACACTCACTCTCACACACACACACACACACACACACACACACACACACACACACACACACACACACACACAGTATAGAAGCTCTCACCTCAGCCATGCATGTTTTGCTGAAAGAGAGAAAGAAAAAAAAATCCCCACTTGCTTTACATCATGGGCTGATCTGCTATTCATACAAAAAATTATCCATGAAACCCAAACATGTATGAAGTTAAGCGAGTTGTGGAACACTTTACGTCATCCATGCGTAGACTGCATGATTAAGTGGCACCCAGTGAAATTCCACTGCTCTCACTGGTTTCTTATAACAGCCTGGACTGAGAAGAATTCAAGAGTGTTTAGTTAAACTTTCAGAGGAAAGAAAGATAAGAGCTGATGACCGCTGTTTAACTTTAAGCACATCTGGAACATCTCCGAAGCTGGAGAACCAGTCAGTCAGTGAGTTTGTCAATAGGCCACTAGGGGCCATATCGAAATTGTGCTCTGCATTTGACCATCCAGTAAAGTCACACACAAACACGGAGCAGTGGGCAGCCTTAAGTCATGCCACCCGGTGGGCATGTGGGGGTCCTGCTCAAAGACCATCAGTTGTATAACCCACAAGACTGGTATTCGAACCTGGCAGGTCCAACCAACAGCCACAACTGGATGTTAAGTCAGTCTGATAAGTTTGAAACCTCAGTTAATACAGAATGTCGTAAAGACGGAGTTTCTGAAGAACAAGCAAACCATTAGCACCAACTTTGCTCATCCATTAGCTCATCTTAACAGTAAACAAACAAGAACAAGAGATCTAAACGGGAATAAACCACAGAAACCCCACAAAAATGCTGTAACCATCGAATATCAGAGCTGCATCAACGCTACTAGTCGTTCTCCTCCACCTTGGTGGTCCATGAGGAGAAAATCATCTCACTATTATGTCCTTAAAGTTTCAGTTGCTGCAGAAAAGATCCAGGACATCCACATTTATTTCACGTTCCCTGAGAACCTCCATTCATAAAATATCTGCAATGCAGCAGCATTTCCTCAAATCACAAAGAACTAACTTTTGTTATTAACTTTTGTTATTAACAGAGTTGATCCACTGCTCATCCATTCATCTGACCAACTGAACATCCACAGTTCATTAATTCACAAAGAACTAAGTGGACATTAATCTACTCATTCAGACCAACTGAACATCCACACTGCATCTATTCATCATGGAGACCGAGCATTCAGTTTTCATTCATTCCTCAGGACCAACTGAACACTACAGTTTTTCCATTCATCAAAAACAACTAAAAATCCACATTTCACATTTCACATTCACATTTCATGGACATCCATTCATCAGACAATCTGGACATCCACAGTTCATCCATTCATCAGACCACCAGAACGTAAACAGTTTTTCTTGTTCATCAACCTCAGCCGGACCTCCACAGCTCATTCGTTCATCAAGAGGAATTGCACATCCACAGTGCAATTCATTCTTCAAGAGCAGCTGAACATCCACTGTTCATCAATTCATCAAAACCAACTGGAGATCTACAGTTATCCATTTATCAGGCCAACTGTACATCCACAGTTCATCCATTCATAAAAACCAACTTGACATCCACAGTTCATCCATTCATCAAAACCAACTGGGCATCCTCAGTTCATTCATTCATCAAAACCAACTGTACATCCACAATTCATCCATTCATCAAAACCAACTGTACATCCACAATTCATCCATTCATCAAAACCAACTGTACGTCCACAGTTCATCCATTCATCAAAACCAACTGTACATCCACAGTTCATCCATTTATCAAAACATCTGTACACCCACAGTTCATCCATTCATCAAAACAACTGTACATCCACAATTCATCCATTCATCAAAACCAACTGTACATCCACAATTCATCCATTCATCAAAACAACTGTACGCCCACAGTTCATCCATTCATCAAAACAACTGTACACCCACAGTTCATCCATTTATCAAAACAACTGTACACCCACAGTTCATCCATTCATCAAAACCAACTGTACATCCACAGTTCATCCATTCATTGAGACACATGGACATCAACAATTCAATCATTCATTCATTCATCAAGACCAGCTGAACATGTTCCCCAAAAAAACCATTCGAAAATCCATTAAATGAATGGCAGATTACAATAAATTATCCTGTCATATTATGACAAAAAAATACTTTGGAAGACTAAGTAAAATACATTTTTTGTATTTCAAGCGAAATCTGCTTCAAAGAGCCAATTGTTAAACATTTTACAATAAAGTCATTTAATCTTTTTGTCAGTGGCTTGAAATGTGAACAAACTACCGGTAAAGCAAGTGAAGTGTGGTTTAGACAAGCAGACTGGGACCCTTTACAGTCATTTCTGTGTGTGAGTTTGTGCTCTCCTGGGTCGATTCATACAAACAGTACCGACACATCAGAAATGAGAAGTCTTTTCTTGAGAATGATTTGAGTTTAGAGAGTATTCCCGCAAGTGCTAAATATTTGAACAATTGAATTTAATAATGTTGCTGCTTAGTGCCCTGTCTCCTGCCCGGTTCCTATGAAACTAAATGATTATATTTTTTCGTTTTTGTTTTTCCCTTGAAAATAAAATTTGGTTAATAAATGAACATAATATACACATACACACACGGAAGAAAGAAAAATAGAGAGATTGTGTGAAAATTGTGTGAGAGCGTGAAATTTAACATTACTATAATCCAATTAAAGTTCTCTTTATTTATTTATTATGTCTTTAAAAGCACAATTATGATTTCAAAATATCCCATATCCATTCTAGGTCATTGATGTAAAATTACCACAAGTACTTTCGGATTTAAAAAAAAAAAAAATAGTAATTTGATGATGATGAGGCAACACATCGATATATGACTGACGGTAAGAGACAACCCACCACTCAGGAAACAGGTATAGGAATTTCTGTAAAATGGGGTATAAAACAACGGCACCCCAAGGTTCATTTGTGCATCTCAACAGATTAGTGAGAAAAGCTGAACTGAAAACCCAGAATGATTTTCTCCGGAGTCATGCTTTCTGTATTGCTAAAGCTCCTGCTCGCGGGCAGCGCTCAGACAAGAAGAGCTGACTGCAAGTCTGAGTGCTGCTTATTCGTGGAGGACTTCCCTGTGAAGCTGAAAGAGCTCCGGTCTTCATATAGAAAAATTCAGAAGCTCTATGTGAGTATGCAAGATCATTTTGCTCTTCTCCAGAGCTTGTAAATTCCAGTTGCTTTGAATTGTCATGAAATTGCCTTTCCTTAGGAGTCGAATGATGACTTGGAGCCACTTTTAGACGCTATGGTCCAGCAGAACATCAACGTGAGTGGCCCTCTTTTTTCAGTTTCATAGCTGTGAAATAGTTCTTTATGAGTAAGAGAAGTAAGCAATCATACTGAAACCAAAGGCTTGTGTGAAAGAAGAGTGGAAGCTAAATCTCACGAACGTCTGCTGCCGAGCTGAAACGGAGACGGCTCTAAACAGAAAGCCTTGTTCATGTTCTTCACAGAGTCCACACGGATGCCATGTCATGGACCAGATCCTGCACTTCTACCTGGAAACCGTCCTGCCAAGCGCCGTCAAGAACAACCACACCAACCTGAAGATGCCCATCGATACCATTGGACATATATTTGAGGACCTCAAGAGAAAAGTTCTGAAATGTGTAAGTCTCCCTTTGTCTTGTCATAACAGAACAGACCAGGTTCATTAATGTGAAAATTTGGCCGTAAGCGGTCCCCACAGAGACCACCAGTTTAAGTTTTGGTCTTGCTTAAAAAAATATTCATAGAATGATTTGTACAATGGCATTCCAGTGTAAAATATTATAGAAAGCACTTAAAAAAAAAATCAGGTTAGACATACTTTTCCAGACTATAATGCGCACTTAAAATGTTTTCAATAAACCACAATGTGCCCTTATAATCTGGTGTTTCTTATGCATGAACTTGGTTGTGAAGTGAAAAGTGAGGGCTGTTTGTCAATATTGCCACTAGGGACCACTAGGAGCTCTGCGTTTAACCATTCAGTGAAGTTACAAGTTACGCTTGGGCCACCAAAGTTGTAGGATAAGTCTAATAATAGAATGCGCTTTACACTCCAAAAAATACGGTACTGTACTAGTTTTATTTAGTGTGTTGTAATGACAATTCAGTGTGTTCGCAATCATTATTTCAAACTCGCAATATGGCACAACTTAAGTGAAGTAAAGTAGGTGTCTTTATAATTACATCTCTTCCTGTTACAGAAAAACTACTTTTCCTGCAAAAAACCATTTGACCTCACCCACATGAAGCATACCTACGAAAATGTAAGTGAAACTCGTAAATTAATTTTTCCCACCAACATGAGTCCACATGGAATTGAATAATTACAAAATTAAAAAATGTCTTCTGTTCTTTCTAGATGAAAGAAGAGGGTGTTTTCAAAGCAATGGGAGAACTGGACTTGCTCTTCAGGTACATCGAACAATACCTGGCATCCAAGAGGATAAAGCACTGAATGGTGGCCAAGCTGGAACCGGTCAATGTACATTTAATCCCAAGAAGTTCACCATTCCCATCACACTACTGTACTTCTAGAGTCTGTCTGGTCTATTCATGCGGTTTCTGGAGATCTGAGCAATGCAATGTTTTAGGTTGAGCTAAAACCATGTTGTTTTAAGTCACATTGACCAGGGTCAGTATGAAAAGTTGCTGCGTTTTCCTACTAATTGAAGTGCTTAGCCGAGTGTTTACCAATTTAAACACGTATATAATTTATATTTATTGGGGTTTTCAAGTTATTTATTGCTTTTAATGTCATTATAGCAGGTGTGTCAAGTTTATTTAATATGTCTGTAAAGTCTTGCATGATGAATAAATGATTGCATCAAACTGCAACAAACATTTCCTTGTTTGGTTAATGTGGTTCAGTTGTCTTCCTTACGCTAAGTTTGGCTCGTCTACACTTCCTAGTATAGAGGCGAACAAAGGCGCCAACTCGGCTCTTCACGTGTCAAGTCATTAAAGCGCTTCACGCAGTAGGGCGAGATGAAAAGAGAGTGTAAAGTGTGTTAACCTCAAAACTGACCGGACTAGAGCAGTTACCAGCAGCTCTGCAGTCAATCCTTACTGTAAGGACACAAAGTGAGAGGGCGACAAGCCACAGAAGCTGCATCCACATCAGCGTCTGAGTAAGCAAAACAGCCGTGTGAGAACACGCTGTTCATTTCACTCGGCACATGGTTCTTCGCAGGACTGCAGAGGGTTTGCACGAAAAGTTGCACTCGTCTGACAAAACGAAACCGACAACTAGGCTTGAATGGCACTAAACCGTCTAAAGTTGTGATTGAAATCTATATAGCACAACTACACCATGTTGGCGGTGAAAACTTTATGAAGTATAAAGATACAAATGCCAGTTGAAACAGGTGAATTTGGAGTATTTAACTGAATTCCACGTTTTTGTCATCACAGACATTATGGGAATCATTTAACATATAATATAATAAATACATATAATTTGGAACCTACTAGATTCAAACCTGTGACATTTCGAGTCCAGCTCATCTGGTATTATTAAAAAAACTAAAATAAATGGGTACAAATGGATGGACGGATGGATATTGATCACAATTGTGCATTCTTACAGATACTGTTGCTGCTGTAACAATGTGAATTTCTCATTTGTGGGACAAATAAAAGAAATCTTTCTTATCGCGTTGCTGGTCCGGTGGGTTTCACAACTGTCTTTGGTCAAGACACTGATCCCCACAAGCTCCCTGGGCGCCACTGCTCAGGGTTAGAAAGAGACATCCACAAAGAACAAAAAAAATGAACAAAAGAAGAAAGCTATTGTTCCAAGTGAGCAGTACTGTGTCTTGCGCAAGCTACAGGCCAAAACTTGGTATCTACTCCAACGCTCTAACCACTAGGCCGTACACTGACTCCAGAGATGTGGACTCTACCACTAAAGAACCCCAGAAAGCATCAACGGAATCAAAATAGACTCAGAGCCGTAGATTTAGCAGACAAGTGCACTTACATGTATCATTTGCAGGTTTTTTTTTTGTAAATAAGAACATTGTGTTCACGTATTTCACAAGCTTGTTTTGTTTTGGGTGCAGAGACGATTCCTTTGCTTTGATTGAAAAATGGTGCAAGCGTCTAGCACGGAACACAAATAATCTGATAAAGACGACTAAAACACAACCATTTACGCACTTTCAGGTGAAACTTCCAGTGATGGTTATCAGACACATGTAGGACACACTGAAACCGGCTTCTGTGTGATCAGGCTCGACTTCACCAAAGACGGAGTCGTTCAACAATGAAACTGCTGGTTGAACAATGAAAGTGCCTTCCTTATAGACTCAACCCTTGTCTGATGAGAGGCGGTGGCATAAAACACTCAAAAAGATCAATCTGAATCCTTACCCATTTCAATTTAGTATAACACTAATGTGAACTCTAGTTTGACGTACCTTTATGTCAAGTAGCAGGAAATGTCGACATACTTCTTCAGTGCGACTGTGAATGAAAAACAAGTTGGGTAACAGACCACTACAGGGTTTTCTTAAAAGGCCAATTTCAAACTTTGAAAAACGTCAAATTTTCAGACTTTCAAACACGTTCGACCATTTTCAAACTAATTTTTCTACTTAAAGTAATTTCCATAGGAGTCTTCAACAAGTTAGTTTTGTTGTCCACTATGGACTGTTGTCCATTTTCTGGATTGGTGGCCAATCAATCACAGAGCAGGACACAAACACTCACCGATGATGGACATTCCAGACTTCAATTCCCCTGGGTGTTTTGGAACTGTGGAAAGCAATTGGAGACTCAAAGGAAACCCATAGAAGCAGAGGGAGAACATGCAAACTCGAACAGAAAGACCCAGAACGGGATTGAACTTAAGACATCATTGGTATCATTATCCTTACTAAAGCACCGTGAAGCCCTAAATTTTTTATAAATAAAAAAAAATATTATTTATTTAGTTACGGTCACACAAAAAAGACGACAAGCAGGCATTTTGATGTTTTAATCCAAAAACAAAGCAGAACAACAGTACAGCAGTTAAACACTAAAATTGGTACACAGATCTGCCTGTTAGTATCAAATTTCATTTTGTCTTCCAACTTGGTTGAAAATGCATTCTTTGCTTTCACAAGTTACATGGTGACAAGGTTTAGGATGCATGAAAAATACAAGTTCTGCTTGAAAACGTTGCGTTATTCGCAACAAAGTTTTTTGCGCGACCGGCTTGAAAGGAAACTGGAGTCGCTGACCAATCACGCAACATATACAGATTAACAAAAGGCGAAGACACTTTCACACGTTAAGCAAATATGGTTATTGCCGCGGCGTTCCTTAAGTCTCGACTGAAAACGTTTTATCGTAAATTCATCAATGCGTTTTTAAAAACATGACTGCATGATCAGATTATAATTCGGGTTTACGACCAACGTCCAAAACACTGTACAAACCCCACACATTCATTTTACACAACCACGACTTCATCATGGTTGCCTTTCATATCATAATTGGGATGGTGTGAAATCAGCAGTTGTCTTGCGTTTCTTTTAGATATGAAACGTTAAAAAAAGATGTACATTCTTTTAAAAAATTAGAGCTGGACACACATGTGCATAGAAGTAAAAAGGCAAATCATTGCGCACTCGAAAGGTGCAACAAGCGCAGCTTCAAGCATGAGCGCAGCACTGAAGAAAGCTTTCCTTTGCTTTTTTGTCTCTCAATGATCAACGTAAGGCTAACGGACTCTACAGCTCCACAGATCTGCTGCTGTTATTTCAGACATCTTCTCGGCGTCTACATTCAAAGTCATTCTGAAAACGAGCTGAACACCAGAACTGAAGGTTGCGTTTCCAACAAGTGCAGAAATTAACTTGACGACTTCGGTGAGAAAAAAACAGGAACAGAAAGAGCAAAGCAAGAGTTATGCAAAGGCTTGAAAAACGAGCAGAAAGAAGCGACTTATACAGGATGACTGGTCAAATCACCCAGAGACGATTAAAATGGTGACACGTGGAGAACTCATCACCGAATGTACCAATGGCTTTGGATAAAGAAAGAGAATAAAAAAACAAAAGTCACTAACTTAATTATCAAAAGACCCAACTAAACACCCTGTGAGAAAGAGAACTTGTGAACACTTAATGGATGCTCAACTCGATCGCTTTCAAATCAACCCCTTGTCCCTTTTCGTTTGGTGGCAAAGCGCAACATTACTTCCATAGGCTTAGTGATTAAAAAGAAATATAAAAACAATCTGTAACTTTCATTTTGCTGCATTATTGCTTCTTTGCACTGAGCTTTTCACCTGCCGTACGAGTGTGTGACGGGAAAAACCAGCATGTCCTCAGCAAGCGGCTGCCTCAGAATCCAGATTATTGGCCTTCTTTCTCCTCTTCATCAGTAGCGGGTTGGAAGAATCTTCAATTGTCTTGATTTTGATCTGCTCGTAGTCGACTCTCATGGTTGCCAAGGCACTAGTCATTTCATCCTGAGGACGAAAAGACGACGCATGAGGAACGCTGCATCACAGTTTAAGGGAGAACTTGAGAAGAAAAAAAAAAAGCAGATCAAACCTTGACGTCTTCCCATGTGTCTTTCTCTTCTTTCAGAACACGGCTGGTGTGCAGTGGAGTCTGCGGTATTTCCATTGATTGCTAGAAAAAAAAAAGAAATTGAGAAACCATAAATGTTTTTCCTGCAGCATCGAGTTTGCACCAAAGCTTGCGAGTTAGATTAGTCAGAATACCCAGTTTTTTGGTATTTTTTTTTTTGCGTTTGGTGAATTTAATGTAGAGCCATATAAAAATAATATCTGCTTTTCTTCAAGCATAAATGTGTCATTTAAACACAAATAAAAAACAAGAAACCATTATTCTTCAAACTTCTGCTTGGCTTATTTGGTGCAGTCCTCACATAAAAAAATATAATGATTCAGTTCACATATTTGTAACATCATGCTAAATGTTTAGTACAAAGATTATGTTCGGCTCGTTTTAAACGTTTAAAAATATAAAAAAAAAATGCTTAAAAGTATTTTTTTTCATTTTAAATGAAAATTAAATGATTCCTTTTCAAAGACTTGCATTTACGTCCTCTTCTCTGTCATTTTCACTATAACCGCAAAAAGCAGGATATAGTTGATAAAATGGGTGACAAGCACAGAATGTGGACTCACGTTGATCCAGGGATGGTTCATGAACTCTGTGATGGTCATCCTCTGTGTGGGTTCAGTTTTCAGTAGTGTTCTGATGAGTTGCTGAGCTAAAAACATAGAAACCGTTTAAATCCAGCTGTTATTTTTAACAGACGCAGCATTATAGGAAAGTGTTGAAATCACATATACCTTCCTCTGACACATCTGACCACTCGGGATTAGGAAACTCATACTGGCCCATGCGGATTCGCTTTTTCATACCAGGGGAAATGGCCAGTCCATGATTAGAATAAAAAGGAGGGTATCCACAGAGCCTGAAAGTGGAAAGCGAAATAGCATCACTATGTTGACAATTATTACGAACACGCCATCATGATCAGCACAAAATGGCTAAATGGACAAAAAGATATGAGCACAACATAAAAATAGACAGATTGACTTACAGAATATACATGATCACACCCAAAGACCACATGTCACAGGACTTGTCATACTTTTCTGGACCAAGAACCTCTGGGGCTGAAGCATGAAAATATGAAATTACACAAAAATGTTTTTGTTTCCTGAATACAGCACAATGATCTTCGGGATATATGGCTCCTTTCTCAATGGAACACTAATAATTCTCAAAAGAATATTCTTACCAACGTAATACGGAGTATAGCATGGAGTGGCCAGCGAGTTGTGTGTGGTGGTCTCCTTGGCAAACCCAAAGTCTGTCAGTTTGAGAAGGGCATTGGGCCTTTTTGAGGTATATAACAGGTTCTCTGGCTGTGGAGGAGATTGACATGATGTCAAAGGCTCATGGACGTATTCTTGGACAAGGTCTAAGACGGGTGTCAAACTCAGTTTGTCTCGATAAATATGGATGAAAATAGACAGTAAATTTATTTCAGAATAAATAAACTTAAATTTTGAATAACTTTAAATATTTTGTCCTCCATAAAAATGACCCTGTCAAAATTATACAAGTTAAAAATATAAAAATGCAGCCAAATACAATGAAAATAAAAAAACAAACATTTGCTTTTAAGGCACATTTAAAGTCATCTAATTTTATCCAACTTTATTTTCACAGCTACAACAGTGGCTAATGATTTTATTTTTATCATTATATTGCTTCAAAATAGCTAGTAGTATATATATAGTAGTACCGGCTGTAATTCAATCAATTGTTGAAGAAAATACACTAAAGTGAATATCGTATTAATGAGAATTGAAGCACCCCCCCCAAAACAAAAATATTTTGTATTTCTGGCTAATGTACGTTAACTTTCTCCTAAAAAACTCAATTTTATAACAAAAAACAGCCTTTGCGTGCTGGACTCGTTTTCAGGCGCTAGTCGTTAGCCCAAAGCGTTGATCTACCAGATGCAATACGGCCTGTCTATTCAAAAATCAATGATTGTATTTAGTTTAATCTTACTACTTCCAGTGTTATTTTGTCCCTGTTCCGTGTCGCGGCAACAAATGTTCTGCTTTTGAGCTGATAAAATTTGATATGCATGTCTGCCTCCGTAACATTATTTAAAGAAAAAAAAATGCGCATATCCATTTTTTGTGTTTGCTCCTGACTTGAAACTTAGAAAAATTGCCACTTATATTTACGCAAACAATTGAAATGGACAATTATACGCAGCCCCCAAGTTTCTGAGCATCTAAAATACGAGAGAAAATGTATTGCTTATAATCACGTAAATACAGTGACTTTTTATCAATTTATTAAAAAAAAGCTATTCAACTATTCCAGTGGCTTTGAACTCCATTTACCTTGACATCTCTATGTGCAATGTTTATGGCATGCAAATACTGAATGGCCTCTCCAATACTCTTCATGATGTCAGAAGCCTCTGAAATCAAGACAAACACAACATTAGTCGCAAAAGACAAAATCCCACATCTAGGTAACAGTCAGAAGTGGACAATGGTCGAACCTCTTTCAGTGAAGGCCTGGTCCCCTCTGTCCTGGATGCGACTGAACAGCTCCCCTCCATCCATGCTGTTGGACAAGAAACATCATCTCTCAACAAACTCATCCCAAAATTATTCCACTTTACATTTAGACATTTACCAAATGATCCCTTTTCTGCAAGTGTTTGATCATTTATGGGAGTTTAATGTCATTGATCATATCACTCACTTTAATGTCATTTCAGCATTGAACTTTTTCAAAACTTGTTTCAAAATAAGTTCCAAATTTTACACCCCCGCACAACCAAAAAAAGCTTTTTTTTTTAATCCATGCATATTTTACAAAATTAATATCAAAAGGTTTCGTTTTGTAACATGCATTACAGATAAAAACCGAAAACAAGAATTAAAAACAAAAGAAAAAAAATATAACAAAAAAGTTAAAGTGATGATTCCAACTACCGTATTTTCTGGACTATAAGCTATAAACTATAAGGCTTATACAAAGGTGCGGCTATTCTGATTCAGATTTTTTGATAATGAAGATAAATACAGTAGATACCGTTTATTTTCTCTTTTTTTCTGTCCCGTTTTAATCAGCAAAGTTGCTGCCGTGTTAAAATGCAGGTTAGGAAAGGATTATTTAGTTACATACATGTACATTTACAATTCAAAATCGTTCATAGAGCGGATGCGGCTTATTTACAGGTCCAGATACACTATACACTTATAGTCCAGAAAATACAGTATTCTAAATTGGGCTTAATTTATATTATAACAGGTATTAAAAAAATCCAAAAGTCTGTGTTGTAAATTGTTCATTTTCTCAAGCAAATAACCCCCTTAAACTGTCATTTTAATTTGAACAAAACTGCACGTTCCAATGAAACACGTTTTATCGACGTTGGGTTTCAGCAGAAACCACAGACAACCTTTTTATTGCCAATAAATAAATTAGTCATTAGCCATGAGCTTCTCAAAAGAGCATTTGGAACAAACGTCACAATGCGACTTATGCTGCATTACTATAACTGAACAACATCATGTTTTCCTGGAAATCAACCTTTGGTCTCCCGAACACCAGGTCAACTGCGGCGTAACAAAAAATGAAAAAAAAACGAATTGCAAACGATGCAAACATTTTCATGCTGATCAGTTCTGGCCGTCTAGCTGCTATGCAAATAAAACCACATGACAGATTCATGTTTCACCTTGTGCACGTTGTGGTTGTTTCCAATTACACAAAAACCACTGCACATGCAGCCAGCAACTGTTGTAGGTGGGCTTAGTTTCTTGAAAATGTGCCAGATATGAGAAATTGAGTCAGAGACCAAAAAAGAAGTGTAGAAGAAAGTGTAGAAGGTTGAAGACGTAACTTCTACTTGGGAAACGTTTTTTTTTTTTCTGTAAGTGACTTACAGAATCAGCAGATCAGGTTTATTGTCTTCTTCGGGTCTGGTATTCAAACCTGCAACCCTTTAGTCACAAATCCTACTCTCTACCACTAGGCCACGACTTCTAAAGAGACGCATCTGTTCTACTATATGCGTCTATTCCCTATTCTATAGGGATTCTACTCATTGTAGAAGATTACACCAAACTCATGTATAGGCCTGAGAGACTGCAAGACCTTTTCTGTTTTCATTTGAAACTCTAATTCTAACATGTCACGCTTTCAAAAAAAAAAAGAAAGTTAAAAGTGCAGCGTTAATCTGACTAAAAGCAGAACTTTGCTGTGAGACGCTAAGCTGCCGACCACATCACGTTTCAGTGCTTTCAATCTCACTCATCCTGAAGGCCTCGCGTCTGCCAGACAAATTCTCTCAGCCAATCGCTGGTTGAATGTGGCCTGACGCAAACTTCTGATGACCAGCAGAGTCCAGATAGCTCTTGGATTAGTGACTGATCTTCTGAAATCTGTGGTATACCTGCAGTAGAGCCGCACGATTCATTGTCAAAAGATCACGATCTCAATTCAAAAGATGATCTTGTATTACTCCTGTCGTTATTTAGAGCGTTATATAATTTATATATATATATATATATATATTTTAATGGAAGGAGTAACGCTACACTGTCCCAGTGGGTGTGATTATGCCGGTCACGTACGCTTATTACCTGCACCAGTCCGAGTAGGCTATCAACTCAGACATTTTAGTGTGTGTGTGTGTGTGTGTGTGTGTGTGTGTGTGTGTGTGTCTATGTGTGTGTGTTTATTGCGGTTTCAAACCAGAAGATAGCATTCAGATAGATTCAAATATATACAGTTGAGAAAAAAATTATTACAAAACTAAATAATCATTGTTTGAAAAGTATTTCAAAAGTGCTTTTAAACAGAGCTAATCATTTTGTCCTCAACTGTACACAATACTGGATTATTACGCTTAATATTTTTCTTTACAACATTACTTTTTTAACATTTTACATTTACATTATTTTTCATCCATGGTTTTAAATTTAAAGCAAAGAGTATTATGTGTTATCATTGTGCTGTTTGACAACCTGATTTTCACGGTTAAATATTTAAATTTAAAAAATATGCAGAATCGTGAAAGAATGGTTATCTTAATCGTGAAAAAACAAATTCTCCAGAATTGTGCAGCTCTAACCTGCAGCCAATTGATTCTGACAATCACACTATGAATGACAGATATGACTAACAGAAAAAACATACGGATTTGTCAGCAGAAATGATACAAGTCTCAGATACCAAACCGCAACACAGTCCTGAACGGTCTTCAGTCGTCTATTTTCTTGTGAAATACAAACTCCTTCCTGATAAAGGCTAAAAAAAAACACATTTCACATCAAGCAACGGTCACTGATCTTAATCACACAATTACAGGATGATGTCTAGTTAAAAAAAAAAAAACAGACCAAGCTGCGGAACAGCGTTATTATGAATGAGGAAGGTGATGCAATGGTAAGTTTGGTTGCCTTACAAAGAAGCGCCAAGTTTGAGGTTCGGTGAAGGTCTTTAAGCCTGAAGATGACACAGATCAAAAAAACAGGTCGGGAAACACTAGATTCGGCAGAGCTGTGACATCCAAACTCCTCTAGACTTAAAGAAATGTATTTAAAAAGTAATTTCAGAATCTCACTTCTGAAAAATTCAGTGAGATAGAAGAAATGCTGTTTTTATGCTGATCATAAACGGCGCTGGTGGTCTCTAAATGGCAGCTTCAATGATGCCAAGCTTGTGAGAGACATGCTTGGAGTGCAAAGAAAACACAGTTTAAGGTGTAAAGAAACAAACGTTGGGGTGAAAGCAAAATTATATTTGTAATATAATAAAAATGCATGTTAATTTTTTAAATGTATATATATATATATATATATATATATATATATATATATATATATATATATTTAATACAGTATTTTATTATTACAAATTACAACATTTAAGCCAGACACACAGTTTAATAATAAGAAGCAAAAGTCAATGTGGTGAAAGCATATTGTCTTGTTAAAATTTGTATTGGTGTTTCTAATATTTGTTATTAATATAAAAACATATAACAGTTTAACGCCAAGAGAAGCTTAATCTATGAGAAAGCATAAAAACAGAATTTTTAGAATTTAGCTTGAGGTTTTACATTTTTATTATTAATTAAAAAAAAATAATACAAAGAATACATTTCTACGAGGTAAAAGCTAATTTTTAAAAACCTGCTTTTTAATTATTCTTATTATTTTACTACTTTTAATGAAATGGGCTAAAATGGGTACAGGATTTGCTTTTTTCTATTGCGATTTTGAACTAAAGGTTCATTACTACTAACTTATGAGTCAAATTCAGACTATTCAATCAAGTTTAGACTATTCAGAGAAACTTAAAATATATAAATAAATAACAGGAATATGACTTCCAAAAGTAGTATTTCATTACAAAATTGGTATATATTGTATATTATTTTTTAATAAATGAATAATGTAATTTTTGCCTATGTACCAATTCAACTTTAATAAAGCACTTTGATATCTATTTGTACTGATGCTTTGCATTTTACCACTATAACTGCATTGCCTCAGTTTCTAGTTGTACTATTAATCAGCAAAAACATTTGCCCGTTGTGAACATTTGCGAGACATTTTATGTCGTGTCATAATGCAAACGCATCATCGTTTATCTGAACGCGGGGCCGTCCCACTGCAGCGCTCGGCTTGGGTGTGGATCGTGTCAAGGATCGTGATAGTTATCATTCACGCGGCAAGTGTGGGAAAAAACCTGGTCTCGTTTAAGCAAATGTGTAAATCTATAGAGAGAAGACGTCATAAACCGAGACGAACCGTCATCACACACACTAGTTCCGGAACAGGGGATTTTTCGGGGACTTGAAAGAGGGTCGCAAGAATTTGACTTTCCGTAATTGTCTTACAAACCCCTGACGGTAAAACTCATCCCTAAAGAATTACAAATGACTTTGTAATGAAGCGTTGTAATGAAAAGTGAGGTGAGGTTCTCATTGCGGCCACTAGGGACCACAATTGTGCCGATAAGATTGCGCTCTGCATTCATCATGAAATTAATCAATCAAAAAACACATTACACACTTTTATGTTAATATATGTATAAAAAAAGATAAGTAGAGGGGAAAAGTAGGAGTTAGACCACAATCAATTCCTTGTGTCCATTTGCAATTTGGCCATTAAATATTTCTGATTTCTGCTTACCAGAGATGCACAACAGGACAATATTTGGCCGTCAGATGCAAGTCCATGCTCAGTTATACATTAAATTTGCCCATTTGTTAAATGTTAATTTGACTAATGTTTTTTTTTTTCTGTTTAGTTACCGTATATATGGAGACATCAAAGTAGCATTTGCATTTCTTTCAGATGATGGAATTTATTATAATTTTAAAAGAAGGTGCAACCTTCAGAACCACCAAACTATTGATTTCGGCCAATAATACTCGGCAGAAAAAGGTATTGGCAGAAAAAAATTACCATCAGTGAATCTCTAATGATAGTAGTTTACGTGTAAAACCATAACTGAATCATAAACAATTATCATTTAGACCAAGAGAGATGGACCAGCAGGTTCCTTGTGCCATGTGAGAACACTGTGTGTTCACCTCACTTTCATGAATTAGTTAAATGAAGAGCAGTTGATAATTCAACTAAGTTGATTTAAACTCACTTCATTCAATTGTACACTTGTGCTGAAGGCAACAAATGACTTACCACTCCATTACGATAAGAAGGCACTTTCTGGCCTGATAGAGGTTTTCATAGACATCAATAATTCCTACAATGTGAGTACAGGACGACGCTCGCCAGTGCAGCTCCACCTCTCGTCTGGCTTTGAGACAGTCGTGAAGCATCTGCAACACAGGATAACAAACAGGTTATTTTCACACAGAACAAATGATCGTTGCTCATCTTATGCCACAACAAAAATTGTTTTTTTATTATTATTATTATTATTATTATTATTATTAATGCTATGTACGTGATTGTTGCCTATGAAACAATACGTGGAAATTCTGCCTTATGTTAATTAGAAAAAAGACACTATAGACAAATGATAGATTTTGTCTCCCTCTACAGGTGACAAGCACTCATTACACAAAGACGACATCAGTTCACAAGCATTTTAAAACGATGCACATAAAAGACCCTGTACATTACATGCATACATGCAGAAAGTATAAAGAACAGTAAAAATAAAGCTTTTATATGTAAAACACACTGTATAATGTAATTCTAGGAGACTGAATTTCAAAAGCATTTTAAAGATTTGATAAACATGTTTGTTGTAACTGGGGCGTATTGATTTGGTTATTCTGGGGGTGATTCTTAAGCTCTTAAGCTCGTCTCTTTTGTCTTGCTTCATCCTTGTGAAAACACGAGCTGCCCTTATCTAGGCAAGATGTCACAGTCACATTATATGATGAGTGCTGGAAAGAATCCCATAGATTAGTAGAGTGGACTAAAGAGTGGATCGGCACTGGTGATATGAGCAAAAATATAAGCAAATATTTTATTTGGATGATGAGCAGGTATGGGTCAGTGACAACTGATGTTCAACCACAACAAGCCTTTGAACTTCTCAATGTGCCATGTTTAAATCCAGCGTTTATTTTTATCCAGCGAATAATAAAAAATAAACCGAGATGAATTATGGATTCATGAAGCATCTGAAAGTACAAATGCCAATGTCGAAATGACAGAAATGTTTGCATTCAGATTAATGTGTCAGCATTTTCAGATAATTTAGGGTTTGATGGACCTGATCAAGCACATCTTTGTTTCCGACGAAGAGATGCAGAATGACGGCATCAGTGTATGTGATTGTATGATGGAATGCTGCAAATTGTGGAGCTGCAATTAGCGGTTTACGTATTAGAGTACGAAAAAAAATGTATTTTTTAGATTTAGTCAAACTTCAAAACGCTGCAAAAAAAAAAAAAAAAAAAACACGAAGAACTAGACAGGAACTGTAGACAAAAGTGAAGGTGCATGAGAACACACTTCGACCAAGCTACGATTGATGTGTATTGAAGAGGATTTGGCAAAGGATTTATTTTATTTTATTGAACAGGAAATGACAAAAGTCAAAAATTAATGTGAGTTTCGTTTGAAACAGAAGCTAAAAACCACTCAGTCTTTATTATCAAAATGTCAAGATTATTTTAATGTTTATTAAAAGAAATGAGGTAATTGCGATACAGAACACAAGAGTTCAAAGTGGGTGAACCATTAAATAACCAATAATTATTAATATCCAGTTTTATTTAAAAAAAATCAGGAATACAACGACACCGGTATTGATACGAGTATTGAGTTGCACTGTGATTGTTTAAATTTTCGATAATTGTTTATTCTGCAGTATGTCGCATACAACATGCTTTAATTTTAAATAAATGTTCTTAATTCCAAACCAGCCCTTTTTTTAAATTATATGACTAAAGCCGTTACCTGTAAATTTAATTCACGTTTTTATTAAGTACTCGGTTACTGAAATGCAAGTACTCGTTTTCCAAAAAAGTGGTATCGGAGCATCCCTTAAAAAGATAAGAACATAATCCGTCCACACACAAACACATATCAGCATCTGAGTAACAGACATTAAAACACACATGCATTTCTACAGCACTTTCCTAACCACAGCTATTCCTAGAAAAATAGAAATAAATACAATTACTCAAAAGATACGTGGAGTTATCATCAAAGACTTCATGAATTACGTCTTCAGAGACTCCAAAGTGTTTCCCTCAAGGCTAAAAAGCTCAGAAAGAGAAATCACACTGCTACGGCCTCCCATAGGTCAGAACTTTGCCATGACACATCTCTGACGGCCATTAACCAGAATGTACGATTAGAACATTAATATTAGGAAACAAAAACAACAACACAAACCAAGCAATTTCCCTTGCACTACAAACCCCGCCGTCATTGTGAGTAAGGCGAGTAAGGTTAAAAGTACGTATGCTGTGACTGTGTAAACAGTTGAAAATCTGCGTCAGAATGACTGCAAAGGTGAAACGTGTGCGTTCCGCCTGCGTCACAGTTCCGAAGGTTTAGACGCCCGTCATCTGCTGGATTCTGAAAACCTCGGAATGAAACTGGAGCGTCTGTGTAAGAGCTGATGAGATTAAATGTCACTGGCCGACCTGGCACGGGTGATTGAGAGACAGGAAGGAGAGGACATATGGCAGGTGGCACGAGCTTTGTTTTGCATGCGTTGGGGGTGTAAAAGAAGGGGTGGGGTGTGTGTAAGGGGGGAGGTGCTGGTCTGGACCAATGAAGCATGTGGTGGGGCTGAACGTCTCCGATGTCACCGGCAAACGCCGAGAGCTCTTGATATCCTGACAACAAACAACCTGCCGAGACTTTAGTATGATCACACAGACAGAAAATATGATCCTATGAATGGACAGTGAACAGATTTAGTGGCCATTTAATCTCCTTAGATGTGCATGTGCGGGTGTAAACATGTCAATTCACAAAAAGGAAAAGCAGAGAGCAAAATGCTAGATTAGATAGTGATACATTTCACTCGCAAATGTTTGTCTTCAAATCCAGATGATGACATTTCATTTCTGTAACTCTAATGACTGGTCGATATAGTTTATGTAAGAATATCGGTTTATTTGTCAGCCCAGCGCCGTCCATCACAATTTAATCAACAGCTTTCACACAGCTTTATTTTTTTTCAGGACACAACAATTCAAGAAAAACACAACTAAGCACAAGAAAGTTTTTGCCTGATTAATTTGTTATGGTCTGTGCAAACATCATAGTTAAATTACCAGGAGCAAATAGACCAATATTCCTCCGGAGCCAATTGGGCCAAAACATTCCTGGCTTACTATACGTATTGTGGGTGCATTGTGCATTACAAAAAAAATGAATGAAAAACAAAGAGTAAAGATCAACAACTTCTTTTAATCCAAAGCCCTACAATTTAGGTCTAAACGTTTTGACCTAAAATCAAAATCTCGATTAAATTAACATTTTAGCACAATTACAATTAAGTATTAATACAATTAAATAATTTTAATAATTAGTTTAATTTTTATTTCATTTTTTTGCCCTCAGTTGTTCTTATAAACTCTCACCTTTGGAGACAAAATTAATTATTTTAATCAGTTTATTTTTAAAAGTATAATATGAGCAGTTCTCTTCTAAATAAAATAGGTAACAATGATTCCACATGTTTCAACTGAAACTCGCTCAGAAGAGAAGTAGGAAAAATTTGTCGTGTTACCTTTGGGCGAAACTGTTTTTCTACAGTGTCTACACTGGACTTAATTTTGTTCCATGTCATCCTTCCAAAGCCAAAACGTGTTCAAACTAAATGTCCTAGAGACTCTCGGACCTCAGTGTCTAAAGTTCTCCATGCTCGACATGTCACAGAATAACATAAGCAAGCGGAGTCACGTGACTAAACATGGTGTAGTGTTTTTCAAGGGAAAGTATCTGAAATAATTGACCCTGAAAAAAAAAAACCTAATTGATTATGAGTTCAGAATGTCAGTTTTGATTACAGCCCGGTTTCAGTTATTTAACCAAAGAAAAGCAAAAAAAAAAAAAAGCATAGATCTACTAATTCTAAGAGTAGTGTTAAAATGAGCTAAAACACAGAGCCAGTCTAGACTTCAACATAAAACACGGTTTACGGTCCACATAACCACACAACTAAAACTTTATTTTTCTTCGACATAACCACAGACGTCAATTCCAGAAGATCTTTAGGAAAATGATGCCCATCTGTCTAGAGTCCTTTACCAGCTCAGTGAGAAAGTAACAGATGTGGCCCTTTCACCTTCCCGGGGCCAGAACAAAAGAAGCCTGACACTCACACACACAATAGATAGGGGGTGAAGAGATGGAGAAGCGGAGGTCCAGGGCCAGTGTGGTGGTCCACCTGCTTGCACACGGACTGGGGTCTGAGCAGCCTGTAATCTCCTTACCATCATACACCAGACCAGAATAAGGGTTAAAGCACGATCTGTGTCAGTTTTTGAGTGATGATAAACAAGAAACAGGGTAAACATGTTTGTTCCAAAGCGTCTTGATCTGATTAAAGACATCTGTCAGTCGCCCTACAGACGACAGTGTGCGGTGTTAGAAACAAAAATGGCTTCCCCGGTGAAGCTAAATATATGCATTCGTCATTAAGGAGTGACTTTTGTGAATCACAGGCTGACTGGTTTTAATCCCGCTCTTGAACACAGCCTGCGGCTTAGAACATTTGCTTTACGGCGTCTTCCTGTGACACACAGGGTTTGAGACGAGGTGTTCAGACAGGTCTACACAAAATTCACAACATGCTCACTAAGCTTGTAGAAAGCAAATAAGCAAAACTGCAGAAACTGATCACAATTTGGTAAACCTCTATTCATATCCACCCTTGTGAATGACAATATCAACAATAAACGGTTTAGAGAATAGCTTGGAAAGATGTTTCAGTAGAACATCAAAAAATAGAATACAATTAGATGTCCCACTTTAACCCACAAAGTGGTTTTAGATAATGGTTAAAGAATATAAATAGTAATTTTCTTCTGAAATGGTCACGTGGAGATGTGAAAAACAAGATAAATGTGAGAAAACAGATATCACTTGGTTTTTTTTTATACTTTTGTTTTATCAGCTCAACACCAGCTAGTTTGCGTCAATGACTTTGAGATTAGCACGTTTATTTTTTTTTTCTGGTAAAACAACCATCCCTTCCGTGTAGCTATACTATACAAGCCAAACAAAATATCAATGATCTGCACCTTTACTTTTTTGCATTTAGCAGACGCTTTTTTCAAAGCAAATGACATATTGGATCGAAACTCTCCCTGAGAATTAAGCACACAAATACGTAATGTTTCTCAATCAATCTACAGATTGGCCTACATGAAGCTTCAATAGCAATTTTTAGGGTCAACTATTGTACTATTTTACAGTGAATATTACAAAAATGCACACACAAATTAATAACAATGGCATTCCGAACGTCAAATCCTGTAGTTCTAAAGTTGGCTTTTTTTGCTATGTCCAATCGCATCACTAAATATCACCAAAGAGAGTCTTAAAGAAATATCAAAATATTTAAATACGTATACAAAATATATTTAAAAATAATAAAATAATTTGCTTTTTTGGGCTTTATTAAGTTACTGAACAGTCATTAGAAAAATTTACACTCTGGCTTTAATCCAATATTTTTTTTAATTGATAAAAAATAAATACAGTAATATATGGAGCATAACATTGACAACTTTTGTCAAGCCTATAAAATTATTTCACAGAATACAAATGATTTCACAAGAACACGAAAAGCTCACACTTCCTCCAGCAGGTGTCCTTACAAAGCACGAGAGCCAAACCAGACAGTCTCACTTCCTCCTCAACTAGCCGTTCCCTTGCATGCGAAACACTAGCATTTCCTTTCCGGGCCATTGAGAGAGAAAGAAACTCCCAAAGCTCCTAGTTTAGTGCCATTCAATAAACTAGCGCTCTGCTGATGTAATTTCACTGCCTTATCAGATTACATCACAGAATGAAACACCCCCCGTGAGCTAGTGATAATGACTCCTTTCAAAGGTCTCCATTTAAACATCATCTGCTTTTCCGCAGGGGGTTTCCACCTGCCTCAGTCCTATAGAGATGGAAAGTTGGTCAGTAAACCGCCCCAGTAATAGAGGGAAAGAAAACCAACATCTAATGGAGGTCAATCAAGATTGAGTGTATGCAACTAATGCAACTCAAGACATGAGTTTAGTTCCAAAGCAAACAATCGATTGCCACATTGTGAAAGTGACATTAGGTGAAATAAAGAAAATGTCGTCAAACTGAATGGTAAATGTCAGCGCGTGAGGTGATTACATGCTGAGTGCGTGAGGTCACGGTTTAAACTAGTTAAACGAGTATTTTGGCTTCCTTATATTGAGTAAACTCGTTTTTATTGGGAGTCTTAGGAATGTGTTAAATGGGTTGTGCTGTTGCGCTACTACAGAAAACAAAAAAAACAAGGAACATTACTGATCAATATACATCACAACAAAAACTCAAGGTTTCACTGCCTGTTGTTTGTTGTACAGGCAAAAAAATGTTTTATGTATAAAAGGCTATAAAAAAAAGAGGCTTCTGATAAAATTTTTAGGCAAGACAAATTTGAAATTATTATTACTTATCATGCACACATTATAAATCACACCATAATCTTGTAAAAAGAGATGTTCTGATCCGATTTAGAGTAATGGATGAGTAACGATAAAGCCCACCTTAACCTAATCACAGATCAGTAAAATTGCTTTGATGAATATCTGGTCTTTTAGTAAAATGCAGATTCTTGCTTTTGTGACACATCTGTCTAAAGTGTAGAAATAATGTCTTTTTAAAAATTGAACATTTCCAAAACAAATATGGATTCCTTCAAATGTATTAAATAGACTATGCAGAGTCCAAATAAACTTGATGAAATAATGATTTAAAGGATAAGGATAAGTCTATTGTGGTCAGATTTCTAAATATCACACAATTAAGATGTCTGTATTACCCAATGAAATTCATAGAAAGCAAACATCAATACAAACATCAATATAATGATATGACCTAACTGACAACAATCTCATGAGTCACTTCCGTCTGGTTTGTGCATGGAAGAAAAATACAATCAATCATGCGTGTTAAGTCTACAGTGGATTTATTCTTCTCTGATTTATCCATTAACTTGGAGTTTATGGATAAATAACTTTAAGCTATACATGCTGGTCACACCACTGGCCAGTGAAATCAGAGGGTCAATCAATGTGACGTTTTAGGAAAGTTACTGGAGAGCTGAACATTTTCATTTGATGAAATCAATGTTGAACATCCTATTAAATATGAATGGAATACTGTATTTTTTTTTGTATACGGATGCTGGGAAAAATGGAGACGTCACAAAATCCCAATACAGCTCTCCGCTTGAAAAGCCACAGCAACCCACTCAAAATCATTCATATCGGTGGTTTGTATCTGTTATGTGACAAGCACCGTGGAAGGTCAGTGTGGAAGCAAAGAAAGACTTCCGTGTTGTGAATGTGTTGTATGTGAAGCTGAAATACTACACGCACTTTTCCGCAAGCCACAGTAACTTGTTAAACATTAGAAAAATAAATGAGAACAACTAGAAATCGATACAAAATGTGTCTGTAGTAACATTTATTAAAACAAAAGTTTAAAAACTATTATTGACAAAATATTGCACAATAACAAAACTAACTAACGTTTGCACACCATCATGAAAAAGAGAGAGTCATTTCCTCATTGAAGAGAGTGTACAGCATCCGCTTCATAGCATTGACTTAACTATGGTGGGCAGCATCTGGTGATACTAGAACAAAAAAAAAATCCTTGTAAACAGATCAGGAAAACAAAATGTTCTCTCACACGAACACTGCCTTCTGAGAAGAGATCAAGGAAGAGACAAGCTATTGCAAATTCCACTAGATTCATGGAGTATAAATCTGACCCAGTTTAAAACCAGACTGTGGTAAATACGGGAGGAAGAAACCAGACAGAAGTACTAAAACAAAAGCGCAAGGTTTTATATCAAGTGGAATATAAAAAAAAACTCAAATGTACATTCTGGGCTGCACAATTAATCACACTGATTAGTAAAATACGCTGTGGGATAAATTGCAGACCTGAAAAGTGATGTCTGTGAAATGTTCATGAGGTGATGCCTCAAAAATCATGTTTGCTCACCATCACACCAGAGAATACTTGAACTAAAGTGTCTGAGACAACAGGTTAGTATGACCCGAAACACCCACAGAGCATCTACAACAAGCCATCTGATGACAAAAAAACATCACTTAAAAGTATATAAAACTAAGGTTTAAAACTTAAGGACTTGTTTTTTTCTGTAGAAATAATTTGGTCTAGGGTTATTTGTTTTATAATGAAGAGAATGTTAATGAATACAATGTTAATGGCATACTGCTCCACATTGAACTAAATACAATTTCCTTAAATCTCTGAAAATCTGTTCTGAACTTTGTACATACATACATACATACAGTCTCATGTATCAGACCACTCAGTACCACTCCATTTTTTGCCCATTATTGAAAATGTACAAACAATACTGTATTTAATAGTCTATTTTTCTTTATTCAGACAAACTGAAACCTTTTTCTAAATTGATTAACTATGATGTTTCATAGTTCGTATTAATTTAATAATATGATCATAACAAATACAATTATTTATAAAGTTATAAATTATGATGGCCCACATTTTGTCAAAGTCGTCGCAATATTTTCAGCAGATTAAACTGCAAAAAAAAATTCAAAGAAACCACTGTCTAGTGCTGTTTGACGGTCCACTATGATTTTGTGTAGAATGATTTTGTTGTCTTTGATTTCCAAAAAAAAAAAAAAAAAAGAAAAGAAAAAAGAAATCACAGAATGCAATTAAATAATCAGGAGAAGAAAAAAAAAAATCAATAACCATTGACCAAACTGAGGTAAGATGAATTCTCAAACACATTTCTTGAAGGTGTTGACAAGCTTGGCTTTTCTCAAACTGTAGACCGCTGTTACACGTGAACTACTATCGGTCCAAATGTGTTCGATCAGTGAAGGGAGTCTTGGAATCGGATGAGTGTAAAATATTGTTAAAATATAAAAACAATCTCAATCAAGAAAAAGCTGATAACGGTATACAATTGTTATAAATTACGCAAATAAAAACTAATGATGGCAAAACATTCACAAAAACCACATGCAAGTTTAACTCAGTACAGAGTAATGTCAGTTATATTACTAGTGTACTATGAAAACAAAAAAAATGACTGTTCGATATACTGTACATTTTTATACAGTAGTAAAGAAGTTGCTGATAATTTTTTACTAAAATGAAAAAAAAAACAGGTGATGTTGAATTTACTTTTACTTCCGTTTTCAAGAAGAGTGTTAATTGTCAATTAAAATGAAATAAAATCGATACAATTGTTCAACATTCTTTATACTCTATATTCTCTAATTTGCTCTGAAATCATATATTTACAATGATGGATTTTTTTTCCAATTGATAAACAGATCGAATGATCCACAAGACAAATATTAAATATTAAACAATGAAAACAAAACTAGCCTTGAAAACATACGCTGACTACCTGGACTTTCACACCCTTCACAACCACCAAACCAAAACAGACTCCTTCACCAGATTTGCGTAAATGTGGGTGAATCTGCGTCAGTCAGGAATGAGACACACTCATCCTGGTGAAGGTGGGATGAACGTCACATGTCATTCTCGGCCCAATACAGTGGTTCATATCAGCCAGCTGGAGCACTGAGCAGCCACCTGGTTCTTAATAAAACAGATGGCTTTCCAATTTCCATCATGTTCCTGAAATGAATCATTAACTCACTGGCAAATCTCGGCGTGACCTGAAACAACACCTGCTTACCTGACATTTTAAAACCTATTACAGAGATCACAGATGAATACAGATAAGGCCGGAAAGGTTTTAGGTGTCCATGACAGACGAGCATCAAGGCCTTTCAGCCAGCAGATCCTCACAAGTAAGCACAGAAAACCAAAACATCACAACAAGTCAGTCTCTTACCTTTAAGGCGTATTTCTCCCCAGTTCTTTTGTGAAATATCTCCAAAACCCGGCCATTGATGCCCAGACCCAGGACTTGACTGGTGACCTTGTAGTCGTCGGTGATGGCATTTTTCTTGATCTGAAGAGAAGCTTTTCCCAGCATGAGATGTGCTGGATTCTGTTGTTGTTGTTGTTGTTGTTGTTGTTGGATGGGGAACTTCGGCGGACTGTTGGCGTTCGTCAACATCTCCCAGATCTTTTCTTTGCCCACGACGAGCTACTTCTGCCGAACTTCGCTTCTTCTTTGGCACCACCCAGGGCGAAGATTAGCCCCAAATAGCTCGGCTCCACACACGAAAAACGCGTTAAAAGGCGGATGAAAAACAGACAAAGAGTGAGAGGAACAACGTTGTTTCGGTTTCTTGCTGCCTAGCTTAGCTAGCTAATAGCCATGGCGAGGGTCAACCCACTGATTCAAGTGTCGGAGACTTGAAAAAAGACACTTGGGTAAAACGAGTTCAACTCAAACGGAGTGAAAAAACGCACAGGGTGTTTACAACAACCGCTGTTTGCCGTCAAACATACTGGTTTGGCTAAAATGTCAAAAATAACGCGCGTTCTAACGCCAGTGCTATGTGAACCCCGCACTGGCCCTTCGCGACTTTCGGCCAGCGTCTTACTGCTCTGACGTCATCGCGACGTCCGGAATGCTCGTGTTCTTAAAGGAGCAGACACGCTAAATATTGTACTGCTATGTATAGCTCAAATAATACGTAACTATCGAAATAACATGTATACGGAACAAATCCATCGAATTTTGTGTCTGTCGCTGATTTGGGTGTTTCTAGGGTTTATTTTAAATTGTCAGGAGAGAGGAACAAGTGAACCGGTTCTCTCTAGGTCCATAGTGTTTCTTTCCTATCCATTTTTTTTTAGAAATAAATTGCGTATAGAATTACTTACTGTCACGTTTTTACTGGACATAGTCAGGTTCAATTTATTGTTCCGTTTATTTCATACAGCGTGAAAGTCTGCGACTCTGTAGTAAAGCGCTTTATAAAAAAAATGAATATAGAAAATTGTGTATAAATAACCATCTAAAAAAAAAACAAGTCTTTCCATATTGCCTGTTATTGTCTATATATTTACAATTAATATTATTAATTGATACGCAAAAAGTTAAAGATCAGTCGATTGATGATCTTTCATGGCGCTTGAAAGACTCTGGTCGCTAGAGGGCGAAATCTGCCTGATTGTTATCATTTTGTCTGCTTACGCGTTTAGATTTATCGTTTAGAAGAAGAAAAAAAGGTTTATCGCATTAACTTTGTAGTCTAAAAAAAACCCGAAAGTCATTGTTATTAAAGTTATTGTTACATTATAGTAATTATAGTTCAAAAAATAACCCAATAAATGTGAAAATGTATTTTGCAAACAAACTTACACAAGGTGGCGCTTTAGACGAACACACTTTTTTAATTGAAAAATGTTAATTTTTTATATTGAACAATGTCGATGTTATTGTTTTTCATTAAGAAATTGCATCGGGGACAGAACAAATGTTTTGATGGCATTTTTGTAAAAATAAATTGTAAAAAGCTTTAATAGTCCGCTGGCATTGTTGGGAAATTACTGAGTTTTGTGCTATGGACAAAATCTTACAGGATTGTAATAACTTTTGTTAGAGTTATAGTTTCCGAACCAATAAGTTGTACGCACGTCAAAGCGTTTATAGAGCTCAAATCAAATTCGTCCTTACATAACTCTTCTCTTTTTCCTGATAATCAAATCTGATGTTCCAAATTGCAGCTTTGCAGATTGAGCTACTAGGAAAGCCAAATACGTAACAGTTTATAGACGTTTTGACTCTAAGTCACGTGACACGTGTTGGCGCACGTGTGGAAAGACATGATCAATGTCAAACTGTAGTGAAATCGTGATGATCAATCAATTGTTGAAACACACTGCTGAACAGAGGGGTTAAAGTCTCGTGTGGTGCAGATAAAAAGATTTACATAGACACTAACACCTTCAGTAACAGCGATTTTATAATGGCTGAGCACATTTATCACTAGAGTCACTACACACAGATACATGCTCAAAAAAAAAGCAATATATACGTATTTTGATCATAATACATTACATGTATTTAATTTGTTTACATATTAAATAAATGAAAGAAAATTCAGTTATGTGCTTATAAATGTAGAAATGTATGAGATGCTCATGCAACGTCACATTTTTTGCTAACACCAACTTATTTTTTCTGTCACATGTGGCGGTAATTCTGCAGTCCACACTAAGCACATGAGCCAAGTCGCAGAGTCTATTTACAGCTAGTTGCTTCCAGTCGCACTTGCTTCCCAAAAGCTAAAAACATCCAACCCCAGTGGAGGACTTATATTGAGACTCTGATCTGATTTCACGCATAGTCTGTTGAAAGTAAACTTGGCTGGGCTGCCTGGACAGATGTGCGTGAACCCACTGCACCCAGTCGGTTTAACCAGTGTTTACCACGTGTTATCCGCATCCTGCTAATGGTTACCAATCACTCTGTGGATGTATCTGTGCTCTATTGGCCCATTCCAGGATTCCAGTAGGAGGAAAGCCTGAAAAATGAGTTTTCTACTTGAACTTTATTGACGTCTACGTTTTTTTCACCTAGAAAATCAGGTTCAGAGACAGTACTATATTGACCATAGGCTCATATACAGCAATAAACCAAACATTTAAAGTAGATAAACTCAAAGGAACATTAGAAAGATCAGTGTCATAAATCTTTACAACATTTCATAACTGATTAAACAAATAACGAGGCTATTTAAAACGTTCACAATGTTCCTACTGTAAGTCACTTGTTTTTATCCGGTCTACATGTGACTGTGATGTTTGCTACTCATGATAGTTGAAGCAAGTTTGTGTAAAGTTGGATTAATAATTATTCATCTATCTATCACATTTCAGAATCGCTTTTCCATTTCTATGTGACGGGGAGTTGGAACCAATCTCATCTCTGGGCCTGATTGGTGGTCATCCAATCACAGAGCAGACACATTCACACACCTGTTTTTGGACTGTGGGAGGGAATTGAAGAGCCAGAGGAAACCCACACAAGCATGATGACGAGCATACAATCTCAGAAAGGCCTAAATGGAGCTATTTATAATTCACCATAGTGTGACACAAAAATCTACTGAAACATTAATACCTCAAATTTTTTCTAAATTAAACAGTTTATAATACCGTAACAACATGGCTGCAGACAGACCTAACGTGGCTCGAGTAAACCCTCAGAACAGGAAGTTCAGAGTTCCTTATTCATTCATTTGGCATGGCTGATCACATGACTTTGTGGAAATTCCCTTTGCAACAGCACATGCTTCAGATAAGAATAACAGCTTTGTTTAAAGGAAAGTATTAAGGTCTATGTTTAATAGTAATTCTATACGTCTTAAGACTGTGACACGACAGGAAAGGAGGAGATAGGGAACGAAAGGCCAGACGAGTGTGTCATCATTCCAGCATCTCAACAAACACACATCCGATATGACAACAATATATGTTATTTTACGCATAATAAATGTTAATTGTTCATGAATCACGTTCAGATTTGTTCAGAGAGTGTTATATGTATCTTATAATTGAAACTGAATCAGCAAAGGCCATGGTGCAATTCTCAGTGCAATCAATCATGTGCAGGATTATAAATAAATAAACAAACAGTTAAGAGAATAAGTGCCAAAAAACATTGCACTGTGTTAGCGACATCACATTTCTGGGTTTAATTCCCAAGATAGCGTGTCTTTTTTTCAATGTATAACAGTATTGCAATTAAGAAATTGCATTGATTAATGATAAATGTCTATTGATTCGAAAATAACGTATTGTTGTTGATTTTGACTTCAATAATTAGGGCTGGTGTTTTTGCAACACCAAAGTTGTGGGTTTAAAGGAAAAAGAAATTGATTCGTTGTTTGAATAATGCACTGTATTTAATGTACTTGTTAAATTATTAACTACAATGAGATTAATATAGTTTCTTCAGTGTCTTCAGTAGATTAGCAAAATCAAAAGTTCAAACTTTGACTTAACTTGGAACTGGCCAAAGAACCGAACAGTAATTATTAAATTGACCTAAGATTAAGCAAACAAGAGGTTAAAACTTTTGATGGAAGGATTTTACAGGCCAATAAACTTGTGGGGCCTCCAGAGTCCAATATGAAATTTCATAATTCAGATTTCTCTCACAGTGCCTCAAACTTCGGCCCTTGGGTTTAAAAAAAGCACATGGGGAGGTAAAATGCACACAGGAGGGAACATTTAGTCAAATTAATTTTCACAAACGTAATTGTGAAACAACTGATGAGAGAAGACAATGATGAGACATCTTCGCAAAAAGTAAAAAGTGGCATATAGTATGTAGAATAGTAATTGCTGCAGAATAGTATTGTTAATTATTTTAATTTTATCTTTACCTAAAAAAAGTGGTCAAAAATACAGAAACTAAATCCCACTGTAAAATACTGTAGCTAGCTGAACAAGCATAAACCTCTAAGCTTGATCAGAGTGCAAAACAACCGCTTCCTTTGTGCTATGAATGCAATTATCCTACGGTAATTTTACGTATACAATGGAGAATGTTGGCAAAATGCTAAGAAGGGATATACAGGTTAGTTGGCCGCCACGGGGTCTGTGTGGACGGTCTCAGCGCTGGCACGTTTGAGTCACGTGTAAATTCCCCTCGTCGCCCTTCTGTGCCATTTCCACAAACAACAAAGGCCTTGACGGTACCATATTGTTAGCCTAGTTCTGGGTGCCAGGACCTCTTGTATCTCACTCAGCTAGAAAAACTGGCCCATTTTACACTTGAGTTCTCGCCTTTAAGGTGCTCCAGTTGTCATGTACAAATGATTTACATTGTTTTCCAGCATGAGCCTGAAATGAACTTTCCAACCTCTCAGTTCCCCAAGACCCAGCGACCCACTAATCTAAATATGAATAAGCAAGGTTAGCAGGGGCAAGAAAACACATGGCATTAAACCTGCCACTGGTTACCTACGTAAATCCAATGCAGCACTGTTAACACAAACTTACAGTATTTTAAAAACTATTACAACAGTTTCAGGACATAGTCAGCAATAAAGACACAAAAGTACACACATTGACTCATTGACTTTCCAAGCATTTTTAGATTTTTTTTTTTTTAATTTTCATTTATTTAAATTATTAATATTAGTATTATTGTTGTTGTTGTTGTTGTTGTTGTTGTTGTTGTTATTAATATTATTATTTCATTTCATTACCGTTTACTAACCAAGAAAAGACAATGCCGCATGCTCTGTGGTGAGACCTTATGTACAAACATTTTAACTACAGCGGATGTGTATAATATTTTGTTATAACAACAACTGTATTTGTGTAACATGTTTTTTGTTCAGTGTGAAGCCGGAATGCTTCTTCAGAACCTTCTGATCCAGCATTTAGAAGAACAACTTGCATCTAACATTACTCATGAAACACAAGTTATTAGTATAAACTAGCAAACCTGTGAGTAATTATTACAACTTAAGGCAATATTTATGTTTTATACAAAACTGGTTGGCTTGGTTAACGAAAAGTAAAAATATGCACAAATGCAGCTTTCCAGTAGAGAAACTCTCTCCAACCTCTATTTCTTTGCAGCGACTGTGGCTACGTCAGTCTTGTGGAGCGCTAATCCGCATTCTGTCTTGATCCAAGTCACGTTTCAACACTTGACACTCCAGCCTGCTAACATAGTCCACTGCCCTAGATAAAACTCAAGACATCTTTTTCCAGGCCCTCTTAACTCTTGATGTGTTAATGGCATTCATATTTTAAGCCCTACGTTTTGACTGAGGGCAATAGTGCAACATAGCATGATGCTAATTGCTAAAGTAGTCGTTTCAGGCTGTTTGGTGGCGGCTTCCAGACGACAGATTTCCACCAGAAGTGTCCTGATCCTTCATGCTTGTCCATTAAACGTGGACAACTGGTGCCAAATACCATCTGAGGTGATTCCTCATCCTTCATGCATGAACAGTAGCTTATAAACAAATCCTCATCATGTCTTCCGCAGAAGAAAGTTATAAATAAGCTGCCGTGTCTCAGACATATTACTTTCTAATACTGCTGCAAATAGGCCTCACGTTTCAGGGTACATTTTACGACCTAATAGGGTTAACCAAATAACCCTTTGCTAGGCCTAGCTAATAGCACTTTAGCTCAAACTGAGATGTTTCAGAGTGGAATGGACACAATGCAAACCTACACACGCTTTCCGTGAACTAGAGAGCAGCACCTCAGGCCTCCAAACAGATATTTACACCTTGCTAGTCAAACGTTTTTTTCTAAACTAGTTTTTGGAATGGCGTTCTAAAAGGGTAAAATATGTTTTTAAAAACAGAACAAATGCATAGAATCTCACAAAAATGATCAGCAGTCGTGACGCAGCAAACGTGAGGAATGAGCGAATCCTAGTGCGTGAGTCTGTTTGGTCAATCTGTCTGTGACGGGTGTTTAATCCCTGATCAAGTGTGTGTAATTGCTCCGGTTCTGATGAAGCGGATGAGACGGATTCTCTTACACCTTGACCTGCATGCGGCCTGGTTGTCTTCTGATTCGCCGCCAGTGGTGCTGACCCAGGGAATGAATGGAATTGCTGTAATAGCAGCAGAACTGACCTTGAATCAGTGGAAAGAGTGGGCAGACGGGTTGGCAGACGGATGTAAGGCCCTTCAGTCGTTGCTTCACATCTGATTCCGCTGACTAGGAAAAGCACTCAGTGGTGAGTGTGACAGCAATTCAATTGGTCGGAACACAAAAATCCTGGCCTTGGTTTACTATGAGTATTCCAACTAGTGAAAAAAAAATAGTACACAGAGTACAGTGATAAAACAGTAATAATAAAAACATTACAATTAAAAATAAAATGAAAAATAATAATAACAATTATTGTAATAATATTAATAATACATTTTATTTATATGATAAGTTTTGATTCGTTTACATTGACTTTTTTTAATCCAACAAGGGTATAAATCCCACGACAAATACAGTAAATAGTAAATAAGGAAGAAATATGAGAAGAAAAATTAAACGACAAAAAATTGTACAAAAATGAAAAAAGAAAGAAAAACGACAATAAATGCAAGATGCAACAGATGTACTATATCACAGCATTGTTTTGTTTTAAATTCTTAATCAAAGGGCCCTTCCGATCTGGTTTATAGAGAGTCATTTTTTTGCGGGATTATTTATTTAGTTATTTATTTTGTGATAGTCCCGGTTAACTTGTTTAGAGCGTTCACTTTTAAAAAGGACACTCATGTCACAAGCAGAGCCACTTAAATTGTGACAGTTTGATGGTTAGTAATGGCCCTGGTGGCCACTAGGGGCTCCTTGGAGTAACAGTGATGCTTTGGTTTGTGTTTTGTTAATATCGTAGCAATATGATATCAAGGGAAGGGATAATATATATATATATATATATATATATATATATATATATATATATATATATATTTTTTTTTTTTTTAATAAATACCCCGCTTGATATGTTTCAAATATTAACATTGACACTAATGCAAAAAAAAAAAAAAAAAAAACCCTAGAACGGTTAACTTAAAACTGTACGAAGGTATGTATATTAATGTTGGTATATTTTGATACGAACTTTATATGATATATTAACTTTATTTTATACTAAATCTTAAAATCTGTAATTATATAAAGATGCTATAGAAAGCAAAACAGCAACAATCTAAAAAAGATTCAATAAACACAACCAAATTTATACTCTCAAACACTTGCTATAGTTGGATCTCAAATGAAATGATGCTTGCGGCCTTGCCTATAAGGCGACTGAAGGAGAATTGGGTCAGTCACAGGGTGTTGACAGCCTTTTACGTAGAACTGCATTTGTACAAAACCGTCCCTGAGAACAATGGCTGCAGTCCAAATATTCTGTCTCTTTCGTAAACAGAAGCACATATAGTGTCGTCTCGACGGCTGTAGACATATACGGGTCAGGTATAATTCATCCCCAGTGCCGGGCGACGATACACACACTTTCCACAACAGTTCTGCTGTTTATCACAGAACAGAACATTTTCTTCTTGAAACCGAGAAACTGAATCCTAGAGACACTTCAGTAAAGGTTATTGCAGGTCAAGAGAGGAAGGAGTTATTATTCAAAATAAAAGCTCTACAAAACGCTCAACACAAACCAGTGCCAAGAACGCTGGAGCGAGATTCTTTTTTTTTGTCGCTTTGTGGAGCCTTTAAACAGCTTAATCACACCCTATGTAAGTCTGTAGAGTTTGCAGGGGGAAAAAAAGAAAGTGGGGGAAATGCTTTGCGAGGAGAGAGAAAGTGAGAGCAGATGCTGTGAATTAATTTTAACGGGTTGTTTTGTACTGGGAAAAAATGAGAAAAGGAAGTGGAAGAAAAAACCCTTCAACTTGAGCAATGAAATGTGTGGTTCCTAGGCAGATGCTGCTAAAGTAGAAGATGTTTTCTTTGCCATGTTCTCTCCAGGCAGACTTTGGTGTCATGTACTATTTCAGTACTTCCTGAGGCCAACCAGCTTCATCAGCAAAAACCAGGCAGCAATGATGGAGCATAATGTGTGTGTCAGAAATTACACTTTAATATTTAAAACGAATCAGAATTGGTCGCAATTCGAAATTTCAATAAATACATATGTAGAGCTTGTATTTGTAATTGTACCCACACACACACACACACACGCACGCACGCACGCACGCGCACACACACACACACACACACACACATATAAAGCAAAATCTGTAAACATTTCTTTATAAATAAAGAAACGGTTTATCATAATTTTTAAGTAATGTTTACTCATTTTTGAGTCTGGGCAATAGTATACGTATACTTTTGCTAAAACATTAGATCCCTGCACATCATCCAACTATGACTCTAATTTGATTTTAAAATATCATGTGATTTATTCAATACAATTATTCATACAACTGCGTTCCAAAATAAAAGCCTTGTGTTATAATTCTCTGCATGATGTATAGCATAAAATGTTATTCAATTGTAGTACATTTTATATTACAATTTACCATTATTGCAATCATTTATCATTGAATACTAAATAATAATGATATTAAGCACTTTAATGGGAGTCAAAAAAATCAGTATCAGTGTCAAGATCAAGATCAGGTTTTACATTATATTATGAGAACTATTTAATAAAAAAAATCACAATGAAAGCTATAGTGAGAGTGAACTCTTTTGAAGAGGGCATTACAGCTCAGCGCTCTTTTCCTTGTCTGTGTGCCGCTGTTTGGCCCAGGAGCAGTGGCTGTTACTGAGGCCCGGCTCTGCAATGGAATGTGGAATGGTCGGGTTGTGGGACAAATGTTCCTAAAATGCAGCCCCACCTTGGCCAGCACAGTTGTGGGGATCCGTGCCTGGCGTGTGAGGACATGTGCAAGCCTGCCATTGCTTTCAATCTCACTGAGAGGAATAGCACGGCGGAAGACGTCTGAGCTTTAATTAAGCAAGTCTCTAACCCAAAAACCAGTCACGAACCAGCAACTCCAGACATCACTGGAACGCAAAGCAAGTCCCTGTTTTTTTCATACCACAGATATGATTTTTTTTGTCTTCTGAGGAAATTCCAAGCAGCTCGAAATGATTTGTTAGAGTAAGTCAGATCTTGCCAGGCCTGTTGTGTGAGCTTCCTAAGAGATAAGCATCTCAGATAAGAGACTTTTATCAGTGACATGAAGTGAAAAAAAACTTCTCCCACAACTCTTGTGACTGTAGCGACATGTCTTGATGTCTGTTTGATTCCAGACTGTGAGAAAGTGCCTGAAAAATGAATGACGCATGTGTTTTTTTAGAACATTAGCTGCGTGTATACCGGCGGGATGTGGGAGAACTAGGTTCCGTTCAGACCTGCAGACGTCCTTGTTTTGTGCTGTCAAGTGTTTTGCTTTACTTGTGATTTTTTCACTGTCCTGTCAGAAAAGCGTCCTGTCAAAACAAACGTAAAAATGCCAAGAAAGCATTTGACCTGTTGACATCTAAATAATTATGAGCAAAAATATCCACTCTTGTGCCTGACAGAGTGGAAGAAATACAGTAGATGTTTTTTTTAGCTAGCGCCAAAGGCTTTGGCATTTTTTCATATCAAAACATCACACCATCTTTGGGAATCCGAACAACAACATTTAACGTTGCTAGCGCACTATTCTAAATGAGCCAGTGCAATACTATCTATTTTAAGAAAAACATTTTTCTAACACATTGTTTTTTTGTGTCTGACAAAGCATGGCTAGTTAGCATCGCGAGTTAGCATAGCTAGTACTATTCAAAAGTGATTCATGTTATCTTTATACCGCATTTATCAAAATGTCACACTATTTTAAATAAATCAAAACCACAACATTTAGCGTTGCTAGTATTAGCCACGGGAAAACAAATTGATTTAATTATTTGTGGAATTCACATGTGAAAGCTTGAAGACAGAAGAACATGTGCCTTTGGTTTTACGTGTATTATAGTCACATTTTCAAATCAAAGTGTTTTTGTGCCTGACTGAACACAAGAAATAGGCATGGCTAGTTAGCATAGCCATTTAGCACAGCTGTCTATCAAATGATTCACAAAAACACTGTACTGTATTTACACATCAAAACAGAGCTTCTTGGAATTTAAACCACAGCGGTTAGCGTTGCTAGCATACTCCACCAAATGGGCCAATAGGCTGATTAAAAAAAAAAAAACCTCAATATGTGCTTTTTTTTTAATATGTGTTTTCATTCACATTTTCAAATCAAGGTGTTTGTCCCTGTAGTAGTGCCTGAGTTGCACGTGCGTAACATCCAGCCAACAATCCCCTGTCAAGGCTCCATATGGTCCTGCGACTAAGTCGGTGTAAAACCCTCAGCATGGAAGTCTGTCCCTGATACGCAGGGCGATGGAGTTTGCGTCAACCGCGTGGACTGTGCCTGGTCACCGGTTGGTCCATATGGGTCAAGCGTTCAGTGTGTTGGACCTCTAATGGGATTGCGGTAATCTGCTGTCCTCTAACGGAACACTTCTGAGGTGAATCAAGAAAGCATCCTAAATCTTGAAGAAAGGCTTTATGAAGGTGTTGTTGTGCTGGACATCTTGACAGAAGACGGTTTTATTCCCACTCAGCTGTGAAAACTCACTTTTGTTCAATTCAATCTTTTCAAACATGCATTTAGGGGTCCGGGCCCATAAAGGCTAGAATCCACGTTGTACGGGGTAATTAGTAATTAGTAATTCCTAAATCATGATCGGACAGGCATGTTACAGAAACTAAAGACGGAAAAAAAACACAACTCTGTTGCCACTAACTCATTACCATTTTGTGTATTTCTGAACTACGCTACGACTTTACAACATTTAAAATCCCACAAGGGGAAATTTTGTGAGCACAATTTCGATATGGTCCCTAGTGGCCATATTGACAAAAACCTCCTCACTACTAATTGTATTTATTCATCAGCCAATGCAACCTTTTTCAAGGGTTACATGATGTCATAAGCAAGTTGTTAAAGTGATTGTTTCCGTTAGATACTGTGAATATTATCGTGCCAATTATCTTAGCTGAAGTCAATTACTAGTCAATGTCGAATAACTTTGGACGTGAACCTCTAATTAATGTAATTTCAAATCCAATTTTTATATCTTTTCAAATAATTAAGCAAATGCTTAAATTGTTTGCTTAAATTTATCCACATTCACTAAACACAGATGTATTTTCATTCCCCAGAAAAAAAATATATCGTAATGTTATCTAAAATATAAACTTATATTGAGTCATCATCACTCAATCAATACGCTAGAAACATCAGTTGAAATATTTAGTGAGCAGTGTTAAAAATATTTCTGATTGATTTATTCCCATGTGCAAAAATAAATCAATAGTAATAATTAAAAGCTAGAACTTCGCCATTGCGGCTCATACAAACAGGCTTGAACAGCAAATTGTTTTACTGTTTACACAGTGTTTTGTGTATTTACCTTGCACACAAGATGTCCGACAGGGTTTCTATGCATTCTGTGTGTCATGAAGGTTTTATCGTCAGTAAAACACACACAAAAAAAAAATATTATGTGGGAGTCACATTGTTAGCTTTAGCAACCCTGGCTGAAGAAGTTCTATTTAGAACAAAACACAGACCATATATCTTCTGGAAAATGTATAAAGATGCATATAGCCTAAAGAGAAAAATGCAACTGCGGGTTGAGAAAGTTATTTTAAACCGGTTTACACACTAATTGCAGGGTAGCGTTCGCTACAACATTGAACTTCTGTTCAGTTTCCTCCGCTTTATATCCAAAAAGTTTAAAGATCTTCTGCAGCACCTATTCCATTCTATTGGAGCTGAATTATAATCCTAACTACATTTACATTCTGAACAGCTCCTGGAATTATAGTTATGGCTATCAGTTACATCATAATGTATCGACTCACAAGAAGGAATAAAAATTGCTGCTGTGTTGTGTTTTTTTTGTTGTTGTTGCCATTATTTTGAAAGAGTGCTGGAAATGAGAAGCATGCAGGAAGTTGAAGGGTTCATCGTATGCAAATATTTGAACAGACCGGTTTTTCCATCTTTGGCGCTGGAAGGCAGTTTCAACTGGAGTTTCAAGGAAGCCGACGATCACCATCAGACTAAAACACACTCTTGTTTGGCCTTCTGCAATAACACTGTCCGACTCTGAATCTATCCAGAGCTCCAAGAGCGTCAAGTGGACTGCTGTTGTCACAATGACTCCTCATCACTTCACAGAATGACCTACATTTGTCTCACGGATGCTCCGGAACTTTTGAATTATTGAGCCAGTTCGTGACATCAGAATGAAGATTCCTTGGAGCTGTTTGTAATGTATTGTATAAGTGAGGAACATTCTACTCATTCTAGTCTAGTAGAATGTTTTACTCTTATACAACTTGTAACATGCTCAGATGTGAATTTTACCAAAAACCAGTAAAAAAAAAAACATGTTTCAGATGAATCCGTGTGTGGTGGTGATGCTCAATAATGCTATTCTACCGGAAAATTGGTGTGTGTGTGTGTGTGTGTGTGTGTTGTCCTATTTCAGTAATGTGACCTTGAGAGTCTCGAAAGGCGCTAATAAGTAAATTACTGAATTATTATAATTATTAAAAAGACCGTTCAAGTACAACAGTTGCTGAAATTGCATTATTTACGGAGGCTGACAGAACAAATTCCGGTCTGACTGCGCAACTAGCAAAATGCACAAAAAAAGGATTATTTTCTCACATGAAAAACGATCCTTTCCATCTCTAGTTACAGCCTGTACTGAACAACATGGTTTGCTCACTTATGTAATACCACCTAAAGCATGAAAGTGACACGCACCCGAGATCGTGATGTTTTCGGGGCATTCCTGCTTAAGTGCTCTGCTTTATTACGGCGTAGCTTAGAAGCGTGCAAATACGTAAAAAAAAAAAAACACAGACAAAGAGAAAATGTAATACCATCATATTTTATTTCACTTAAAAAAAGCAACTAACACAAACTCATTTGGTAATTTACACACACTCAACCATATTTTTTTTTTTTTTTTTTGCATAATTTTCCGCTTTCTGTGATTATCATGCTCGGAACCACATCGCCATCAGTCCACAGATACTTTTAAAGGAACGTTACATCATTGCGTATTTTACTTCGCTTTCAAACAAGTAGCCATAAAGTTCTATAAAAGGTGAAATAAAACTATTACAAAAAACCTGTTTGTTAATCTGGAAGAGAAATATTAGCCATCCTGTGCTGAGCCTTGATAATTTAGTCAAGTGTGTTCAGTTAAAAGGCACAAGAACATCGTTCACGCTCTGAGATGAGAGACAGCGACTGAACGCAAGCTTTGGTGACACAATCGAGCCAGAAGAAACAGACTAAAAGGGAAAAGATGCGATTGCTTTTAAAACCCAGATATTCCCAATCAAAAAAAATGTAGGAAAAAGAAGAGGTAGAACACCATTACCACTTCTGCACGGCATATAATAAAGTCAAAATACCGTAACCTCCCATGTAAGTACGCAACCCGGTAAAGTATGTATAATTTCGCAAAAATTCTGGGTAAGAGATATCACAGCATATGTCAAGAATTGTGAATCTTTTGAAGTTTCTAGTGCTTGGCATTTTGTTATGAAACTATTCAAAGAATTAAATCTCAGTAAAAAGTTCTTGGATCACTTCTCCAAAACCCTATGAATGGCGCTTTTGCTAAAGTCATACTTGGGTAGTAGCAAGGCTCCTACTGGGACTTGTTTAACTTGATTTCACAGCGTTTGATTGGTTAGTGATTGGTAGCCTTGATGTTTGGGCGTGATCAATCTTACAGGAGGCTATAGGGTGGGCAAACTTTTTGATTCGTGGGCCACAATGGGCTCCAACATTTGACAAAAGGGGCCGGACAAGCAGATTCAAGGGTCAAAAAAGTGAAAACGAGGAGTAACGCTTCACCTCAACAATGTCAATTCACCTACAGAGGGAAGTCTAGTGGGGAAACTTCAGAATAGCAAGGAAATTAAAACATTAACAAAGTTTATTCATGTAATTTGTACAAACTATGGCGGGCTGTAGTTTACCAAGCTTGCTAAAGGGTCCATTTGTTTCCATTTGGAGCTAGTGGAATCAAAAGCATGACGACGTCGACTCCTTATCAAGCATTAAGACCTGAGAAAGAAGTGGTTTGATTGCGAAGAAGTCGTTTTTCACGAGCGCTCGACCAGATTCTCACTGGTTTCGCCGTGCTCCAGGTAACCCATCGTTGTTTGGCGCACAGCTGTCGGGGCCAATGGGTTAATCTCTGCTCATTTTCAGAGTCTTTTACCAGATTACGGTCTTACCTTGAAACAATTGGCTTGTGAGCAGTCGGTGCTCAATTCACAGCTAGAACGAACGAGGCAGTGTCAATTAACGTGCGTATCCAGAAAGCTCTGGATCGGAAACTTCACAGAGAAGCAGTCTGCCAGAGACTGTTCGACCAAAATCACTCAAAGTGCAGTTGCCGTCCACAGACAATGCGCTGGGCGAACGTACTGCATGTGTGACCATGCAAAAGTGAGACTTTGTGTACAACGGAGAAAGCGAAGAGGTCAATGTAAAAGGAGGTTTTGGAGCATAAATTCAAAAGTTCCGGGAAGGAAAAATGGCGTTTTGGTATCTCTAGCAGGAACGCTTCCCGGTTTACTCGCAGCTAAACTGCAACTAAGCAAAAGAACCTGCAATGCCCTGCACGTGACTGAAAGAATCCCTCGAAGGAAGCGTGGCCTTATTTGCGGTTGCTGAGTTGAGGCTTTATCTACTTCTTCGAACATGTCGGACTTCAGGCACGTGGTGGATGTTTTGGACCAGTCGGCTGATCCACACACAGTTATTGAAAATGTCACCGATGTGCCGCTCCCTTCCCCCGCAATGAATTTCTATATCTAGGCAAGCATGTGATACGTCTACTGCCTTCAAGTGAAACCTGACCAGTGCTTCACAAACCAGCTCTGATAATAACACTTGTTTGACACCTACGGCGTATCATTGATCTGCAGAATTGTGCGTTTGCACAAACAAGTCTGACTTTTTCCACCGTCTTGTTCTTGTGTTACTTTTCCAAAGCAACTGCTTCTCTGATAACAAACACCACGGGCAGAAATATTTAAGGGCTTTGACCTCGCTGTGACACAGTGGGAAGCGGGACACTAAAGACCAAGTACAATAAAGCCCAAAGCTTCTGCTAACTGAGAAGCCATGGTATAATCATCAAATGAGCAGAACCAGGATGGAGTCAATGTGGCAAACCACATTTTGCACATTTGGACCAATTTAGATTTGAGTCGCATCATCTGGAAATGAACTGAAGATTGAGTCAGGTTGACTGAATTTTTTTCTTGTAGAAAGGATTTGCCAATCCAGCTTACTGTAATTCTGAATGGTCACACATTCTTGACTGATAGAAAAAAAAAGAAAAAGAAAAAAAAAAAAAAACGATCACAACAACGCAATTTGTCAACTCCTCTAACAATGCAGTTTTGCTTCGTCTGTTTCTACCTGCATAAAGTTCGTAAAGTAACTTTACAATTATTAATGACATGTATTATTCTTCGAGTGCAAAGGCCTCAAGCCCTTAAAAGCTCTAATAAAGAATCGCTTAAATTAAATCAGCCCTTAGAACCAGGAAAGCTGTCGGTTTGTGTAAGTATTAGTGTAAACCTAAGACAGGACTCGGAGCAGTCCGCTTCGTAACTCACCTCAAAACTACTCAAGATGTAAAAAAAAACAGCCCTGATATCGTCATGGCCTTTCTCATCGCAAAGGCTGTCCAACCAAGTTTAGTTAAATATTGTATAAAAATGTTTTTGCATTTTAGACTGAATTCAAAACCAAGTTAACGCAACCAGCTGACACTCATTTCCGAAAAGAAAAAAAAAAAAAACAAAATTCACTCCTAAAACTGCTACAATATCTCCGTATCCCTGAAGAGCTAAAGGTATCTCTACGACACCAACTTCGGCAGCACAGTACGGAAAGGTATAACTCCAGTGGAATCCCCCATCATGGTGGTTCGCAGTTTGTTGTTTGCCGTGCCCATGACTGGGGGCACCTTGGAGATGATGGTCGGGAAAGATGTGCCGTGTTCTGTGATCCGCTTGGGCACCACCGTTTTCTCTCCACCTGGCACAGGCTTGGCCACTCTTTTGTAGAGCCAGGGGTGTCGTAAAGCCTGGATGGGCGTCATCCGTGTACACGAATCCCAATCCAGACACTTCTTAAGAAAGTCAATGAAGTTTGGGTCATCACATCCTTTGAGGGCAGTGTTCCATTCCTTACTGCCCGGAGGACCTCGCATTTTTCCACGCCGGGATCGGCTTCCGTTGAGCACAACTGTGCCATTGCTCAGCGTGTTGACTGTGCAATAGCGAGGATGGCCTTTGGAACTGATGAAGTTCTTTGCACGCTTGGCCTGCTCCAGCAGCTTTTGAGGAGGCATTCCCAGTAACTCCATCATGCAAGCGAGCTGGTCACCTTCATCTTCTCCGGGAAACAGTGGATAGCCGGTAAGGAGCTCCGCAAGGATGCACCCAAAGCTCCACATGTCTATTGGCATCCCATAGCGAGACCCCAGGATGACTTCAGGGGCCCGGTAGAAGCGAGACTGGATGTAAGTGTAGACCCGCTGGTGATCGAAACAGCTTGAGCCAAAGTCAATAACCTTTATGCCACTTCTTCCTTGCTGCTTCAGCAAGATGTTCTCTGGTTTTAGGTCACAGTGGATGATCTTGTGGCGATGGAGAGCCTCCAGGCACTGGAGAATAGAATGTGCAAACTTGCGTACAAGCGGAAGACTGAAACCTTGAAACTTGTTGCGTTTGATAAGCTCGTACAGGTTCATACTGAGCAGCTCGAAAGTCATGCAAATGTGGTTTCGGAAGGTAAAATTCTCCAACATGTGGACGACGTTCATGCTGCCCGTCTTGTCCTGCTTCTTCAGGTGCTCAAGAATTCGGATCTCCTCGGCAGCTTGCCGATGAAAGCGTTTCTCATTGCGGACCATCTTCAAGGCGAGGTGCTGCTGTAACTTGTGGTCATAAACCTTTGCCACTTGTCCAAAACTGCCTTTGCCAATGACTTTGAGAAACTCGTAGCGATAGGCAAGATGATCGTGAGGGACATGGATGTAACCTCCCTGGTCATCGTCATATCCACAATTGTTGGTTCCCCCAGCTACCGCTTGCCTCTTTTTGGCATTTGGTCCCAGGAAGTAGACCTCAGGATAACTGTGGACTTCTTGCTGCTCTAAAGGAGTCATATGCTGTCTGTGTTGCTTTAGGGCTTGATCTGGGCTCATTGGAGAGGACATCTTAGTGGTTTTTGTTGAGCTCTCGGATGACTTCACAGAAATGTTGCTGTCCACACTCTTCTCTTTGGAGATTGAAGGTTGGGGCTTGGCTGGAACTTGGCTTGTTCCGTTGTACTGGCTCACGCCGTTGAGTTTGCGATTGTAGGCGTCCTCGTAAACGTACTTTACTTTGATTTGTCCTCCTCTTATCGCCTGCTGGTCTTTCATTGTAGGCTTGTTGATACCCTTAAAAACGAAAGAGAGATTTCAAAGGTCTGTCATTTATAACCTTACTACACAAACCTGTGGCGAAGTTAATCTTTAAAACGAAAGGGATGTTTTATCTTATCGCTATTGGAAAATCAATGGGCATAGTGGGTTTTTCTAAAGTAAGATCAATAAAGCAAACGTGCAGAACAGATTGGCTGCCTAGCAACCGTGGGAATAACACGGGACTAGAGGAGAGCATTACTGCCTGAATGGTAATTGGAGCGACAAGAGGATGCCAGACACCGTCTCAGCGGTTTGACAGGAATGTGAGGAGAAAATTACGGAAAGCTACGTGTTTAATCAAAAGGAATACAAATGAATAGAGCAAATCTTCAATAACTGGGACAAAACAAACTAAAAAAAGAAATAAATATTGATGCAACAAACATGACTGACACAGGGAAGATGACAGTGAACTTTCATCCAGAAAAATAAATTGAAAAAAAAAAAAAAACAAAAAAACAATGCAGTGTTGGATTCAAGATTTCTTAAGTGTACCATGACTGCTTCATTTTAAAGGGTCTAATAACATTTTTATCAAAAAGACCCACGTTAAAGCATTTGGTTCTAGATGAAGCAACAAGTACCAGTCAAGAATAAGGAAGTTATAAGAGCAAATAATTAGGTTACATATGTAAGATTTTAAGGTGCCCTGTGAATTGTGCCAAGTATGCAGCCAAAACTGGCAAAGCAATTCCAAAGAGTCAGAAATAGAATCAAGTGTAACAGGACTGCAAGGAATCTGTAATGACTATCCGAACGAATGTACTTTTAAGTCACAACTGAGTCCTGATGAACTTATTCCACTCAACATTTTAATAAATGGTGAAAGGAAGAATACATTTGTAAAAAAATTGGCAAGACAAGAGCCATAAAGACGTGAATTACTGAGAATTTCCATGTGTAAGTGTAAGCAAAATTCAAAATAGAACCAACATTTACAAGTTATAACCAAAATTATGACTTAATCAAAGACGCGCATAGCATTATTCATTGCATAATAGAACCGCTAAGAATCGGATTATCGTATGCTGTATCATCCCTGGTTAGAGACATAATCTACTCAGCATATACGTAAAAGTGTTTAGGCATGTGGCGTGGAACACACTGAACTGGATGTGCACAGTTGAATGCGCACAGAGAAAAACAAACACAATGTGAGAGAATGGCTTGTCTGAATGCATGAGATGGCCAGTGCACGTGTGCTCAGGCTGGAAATGGCTTACAAAGAACTGTTGTAGCCACAAACTGGGCTGGAAGATCAGCGTTCACAAAAAAAAAAAAAAACACGCCGAGAAATTTCTCTGGGTCAAATTTTCAACTTCAGCAGCTCTTTAGAACACAGTGTCAGTTTAATGAGAAAAACTAGGTCTTCACTAGAGGATGACCATTAGAAATGCTTTGGCACCTGGTCTGGTGGAACAGGAAGTCAGGACTTACATTATGTTTAGGGAAATGGGGCAGTCCGGAGGGACTCTGGGAATTTATATCATCCTGGTTCCCAAGGTGGTCCATGCGCATGTAGGAGTCATAAAGACCGTCTCCGTGACGAGCTGTGGATATAAACAAAAGCAAAATGCAGTATATTAATTTTAAAAGTTACATTTGAAACAAAACAAACAAAAAAAACAGTTCACTGTGAGACCACATGGTTTTGCTTACTATTATTATCTACTGTATTTTCTATGTAGAATATAACTGACAAATGCACTTAAGTTGTATTATTTAATTCTCAAATTGAACCGCTTGATTTCAATTTAGAGAATGTACAAAAATACAGCTTTATACACCAAATTAAAAACCTACAAAACAAACAAAACCCTGTCTGTCATTTATTGCATGATGACGTTGATGAAAGGGGATTTATAAATTAAATATATTATTTTTACTAAGCGCACACACACACACACACACACACACACACACACACACACACACACACACACACACGTATATATACTGTACACACACAGCAGCCTACAGTCCCCCATTCAACTGACCTGAAGGGGGCGATACGGTTTCAATTACAGGCACATAAGGAATGGAAGGAGGATGTGGAAAGAAGCAAACAGATGCATATCTGAGAAACACAAATCCCCTTAGGGAAGCGAGTAACTAAGTTGCAGGTGCGTCAGAACCCAGACAGAACCTTGAGCACATTACAGAGCAGGTGGCTACATTATGAAGCAGTCTGTATGACTCATGCCAGGACTAGATCCCTTGTGAGACTTTATAATAGAACGACGAAAACATAAAAAGTAGGAGACAGTTCTATTGCGGTGTTGACTTTTGTTTCATTGTTTTAAGTACAGATGAGATAAGTGGCTTGTTTTATGGGTATGTACATAGGCGTGTGTATGTGGGTGGATGTTTGTGTACATACATATAGTGTATATGTCTACATAAATATATACACAATCACTGACAGAGTCCAACGAGAAAAATAGAAAAATCAATGTGTGCGATTTCTACATTGCACGATTTTAAAAATGCCGTGCTTTGTTTATCATATAAAATACAGTTATATACATCTGTTGAAGGATTGCATCAACCTGTCAGAACTGTGTGTATTATATATATATATATATATATATATATATATATATATATCTATATACACACACACACACACACATATACACACACACACACACACACACACACACACACACACACATACATGTGTATATGTATAATTTGCAAAATTAGCAATTTAGGTCTTTTAAACACAAAAGTGTTTTTTTTCCACACCCCTAGCGTGTAACACCAAAATGTATTTATAGTGTATAGTGTATTTAGAGTGTATTTATGAAGTGTGCATGCACAAAAGATACTTTAAGGTTTGTATTATTACTTAGCTTAAACTTAATCTTAAATGTATTGTGTGATTAGGTGTTTATAGCAAGTGAATGTCAAGTCTAACCATACAAAAAAGAGAAAAACAACAAGTAGATATTATATTTCACAGGGATATAATTACCTGCAGTTATGGGGCCATCTGGTTTTCTGCTCAATATCATCATGGTTGCAAGCGGTCAGCATCAAATATTTCCTTCTCCTGTAAATACTAATTGTAATAAAAAAGATCCATCCGAACAAAGCCTGCTTGGCTGGAATGGGAAATGTCCTTCGCGTGAGGAGAACAGGATACCAACGTTCCGAGGAGAACTTCCTCAGAGACTCGATGGAGAACTTCACAGTGCTGCAGGTTTCATGATCCGCGTTAAGCTGTTTTCATTCGGCTTATCAGTTTGACCACCTGTATCACAAGCCCATGGAGGTATTTACCTTTCCAGCATGCTGAGAGGACATTTAAGTCCAAACCAGCAGATAGCAGAGCTGCTGTGACTCAGTGGCCAAAGTCAAAATAAACGCTGGTTTCCAACAACGAGCGTCTGGTGAGGAAGATGACGATGATGACGATGATGAAGACTCAAAGTTCCATGGAAAATACGAGAGAAAAAAAACGAAACAATTATGCCTCGTGAAATGGTCTTTTTAAAACACGATCGAAGCCAGTCCAGCAATGAATCGTGCTTGTCTCCTCTCTGGATGAATTTGTTGTGGGTTTGAGGAGAAGATTCATCCCAAGCTCGAACCGCACGACCCAGCGGAAAGCAGCTAAAAGCAGACTGGCGTTTCCTCTTCTGGTCCCGTGAAGAAAAGGAGGCCGATTGGGCTAAAAGTATCAACAGATGCCGAGCACCATCAACACATGATCACCTACGAGTCCAAAAGTTGCTGGATATGTGTGTTGTCCGGTTAGCGAGACCGTAACGACGTGTAGCTGCTTAGCTTATTGCTAAGCGCGACTGCGCCTGCTTGCCTTGCTCAGCCAGCGTCATCAAACAGGGTGCGCGAGGGGACTGGCTGGGGGCGGGGCCACAACACCACAGACGTCCAACTTTGTTTATCCACGTATGTATGGATAGCGACACTGTGCACGTTCTATAGGTGACGCTGATAACAAGTGCATGTTCTACTTTAACAAGCAATAAAAGAATATTTTTTTTTATGTTCATTTTTTTAGTTCATAAAGGAGTCATCTATCGAATGAATTTAAATGCGCATGTAAAGTAAATCACTGTACAAATAAAATGACACAAAAGTGATACACAAATAATTAAAATATTTGAAACTAAATGCATACATTATATAAATAACTATTCATATTTTATATAAATAATGGCTTTGGTTATATGTATATTACAAGTGTTATTTATGTTATTATACGCGTTATGATTGTTAAGCGTAAACCTATATTTCAAGTACTTTTATGCACAGATGAACAAAATGTCAACAGGAAAAGCCCCTGGAATCTCAACGTTCCCGGTGCTTTTTGCAGTTCTACACGTATTAAACTGGTGTGTTGTTGTCAAGACATAGTTTGTTGCTCAGATATAGATCAGCTCTTGCAGAAGAGCACATGGAGGGGTGACCGAGGTGGTTTGGTGAGACACGTCCGTCTAAATTGGGAAGTCTTACAACAAGACTTCGGCCCTGCCGCACTATTCATAGCCCGTAGTCTTGGGGGAAGCTAAAACCTGTCTATATTTGTGTCTTCAGATGACATATTGACATTGTTTTAGGTTGACCTCTCAGCTGAAGACCAGACGAGTTAGTCTACCAGCACCACAAGATCTCCTTATGATGGACACGCACAACTGCTGTCTTTTTGTGGCTACTTAGGTGCAATTATTGCACCTCTTTCCGAGTATGGCCATTCTCTGAACCTCAAGATTCCCACTCTAGACTGTTTATCTAAGGTGTTAAACTAGTTAGTGCAAGTGGCTTGTTTTTCTTGTACTGGGCCATGTGCTGGATTCACTGCACGTGTGCTGCCAGGCCTTTGACTCTATTCAAATGAGGCTTTTATTTGACAAAGGCACAATGGAAAAGTTGTGTCAACACTGTTTTTCGTTTCCTTGGTGCTTTTCCAATCAATGTCTATACATTCAGCATGATATGGAGCAAAATATAATTTTGGTAGTGTTCAGTGGCACTAGTAACTAAACCACTGAGCTAAACACATTTCGAAACAACCAAACAAGTTTAATTAGGGCTCCCTCTACTGGTTCTAAATGAACCGTGCAATAACAAGCACTGTGGAAAAACAAGATAACTTTAGATAAGCTGCAACACTATATTCGTATTTAAAAAATTAAACAAATTAAAATGCAGTATTGTTACAACACTACATATTTATGTGTATTTAATAATAAATTAAAATAAAATGCTGCAACATTATTATATATACGTATACTCACACCTAAATGTGCACGCACACACACACTACAGTGTATAGATACAGCATACGTTTCACAAGTTATCGTTTACAATTATACTTTGAAACAAGGCATCTTAGTTTAAACTTTTGCTTAACTGTAGCATTGTTTTGGAAAATCTAACAATGTAACTGTGGAATGCTGATCGATGTTGTTTACGCGTCTCCATCCACAAAACACTGAAATTTACAGACACCCAACACTGAAACGTGGTGAAAAAATTAAACAGATGTTAAACTTTTTATGATATCATTTTATTTTGCAGTATATTTACATCTTAAAAGACTATGAATTTTGATATTCTGTAACAAACAATAAAGCCCAATAATACAGATGTCTCCACATTAAACGTATTAAAAATAAACAAAACAAAAAAAAATAAATAAAACTCTCATACATACATCCAAAATCACACCAAAACCATATGATTCAAAAAGTCCATCTCTGACATTAAAGCACCGGGCTTCTGCCACTGCACATGGGTGAAACCTCAGATCGTGGGTTTCCAGGGACATGGAGGGCAAATGTAAATTACAGTCAAAAGAAGCGACACATACACTAAAGGCACTGCCAACAGGAATATGGCTGTCTGAGAAAAGCAGCCAGAGCAGAAAAACCAGATCCTGCTGCTTATATGAGCGGAAATACCTCCAGTCCACCAGGGGGCGTAAGCCATCATTTACTGAACTTTTGACCTAAAGTGCCGTGATTTCTAACTGACAAAATCAAGTCCCCAATGCTAAAACTAAAATCGGAGGAAATATAAAGAAATGTAAAGAAACTAAGAACTCTTGTGTGCTTTCAGTACGCTTTTGATTAATAAAAGTCCCCTGGGGCATTTGACGGAATCACATGCATCTGACAGCATAATCTGCAGAAAAAAACAATTACACACATCCCTCGCAAAACATCTTACGTGGAAGGAAATGCAGAAGGACTGTACATACGCGCTGAGCTCTCAGGTGGACACCATAAAATAAAAAAACGCACAATCCATAAGATCCATCTTTACAATATGAGGGACATGCTCGAATTACATTTTTTTTTTTTAACTTTGGTAGAAACGTAAATATCACTCACTAACTCAAAATCACAAATCTTTTGAACCACATGAGCTAAAATCTGAACCGATGTGAAAAATCCAGCAAGTGTCTGACGTCAACCTGCATTTTCAGTGATTTGTCAGTGCGTAAAGTCTTTAAGGGTTTGAACACACGTCCCAGCGAAAAGACAGTGTCGCATTGGTGCTTCATTTCACATTAGAACACACAAATGAAACGCTTGTGCATGTCGGGCGTGGAAAAGCAGCCCTGATCTACACCAACGCACACGAGTCTGACAGGAACGCACATGAAGACTCGTGGAAACACACGGCGATGAGATGTCTACAGTACAGACCTGAGCGGCTTTTCAGGATTACAGTACACGTTTCATTGTATCAAAGACAATCTCAAACAAAACACAGCGCGAGAAGTTCACACCGTAAAAACCCGATGGCGCTTGGGATATCTTCATCGTTTCTGTGAATGTAAATCTCCCCTTCATCATCAGACAGGAAGTGTTGGTTTTCTTCCCTTTCTGGTGGATGCTCCCTGATAGAGGACATGCGGAGGACACGAGCGGATTCAGGAACGTCATGCTTTAAGTAACACTTGCAGTAGCAGCAATAGCAGCAGCACGTAGAAAACAGACAGGATTCATCGTCAAATCCAGGAGCTTCGGAACTTCTGGGAAATCACAGCCAGGATCACGCGCCTCGGCTTAGAACAGTGCAACACACATTATTCTTTACATCCGACCTTCCCTGTCCACAGTCGAGGCGAAAGGTCACAGAGGCCTACAAAGAGTCTGGAACCCAAGTTGTGGTCCTTCTGCTTGGGCTGGTGCGTTATTATCCTGGTTTGCTCTGGACCGCACACACAGCTTCCAGAAGCTTCTCCTTATACGCGGCGTAACGCTGCTCCACCTGCCGCACACGCTCTTTCTCCTCCTTCTCCAAGATGATCAGGAAGTTCTGCAGCTCGGGGACGGAGAAAGCGTGCCACTGGAGAAAACAAAAAGTCAGAAATAAGTCCCCTTCCATACATACACAATATGAATATTTAAAATGATTTATGATGTCAGAATTGGTATTATCTTTGTTTAATGTATTTTTGCACCATTAGAATTGACACAAAATAACGCAATATTTTAAAGATTTCCTTCAGAAACACAAAAAACTTTGATTTCCAATTCACGGGGGTACATAAATCTAGTGACAGTAAAATGAGGCTGATTTTATCAGATTAACACACGCAGTAAATGTATGACTTTGCATATATGCATTGGAGTTTGCATGTTCGCCATGTGCTTGCATGGTTTTCCTCCAGGTCCCCAGTTTCCTTCCAACGTTTATACACATGTACAAGAATTGGGATTGAAAAATTGCATAAATGTGTAAATGAGAGAGTAAATGTGAATGAGTGTGTCCCGCTCTGTGATTGGTTGGCCACCAATCCAGGTAGAAAATCAATGGATGTATGACTTGAATCTGAATGTATAGTGTAAGAAATGAAAATTAACATTGTGCAACTGAGAAAAATTGTAGTGTAACTTACATTGTTATTTGTTATACATTGCCATATGTTACAATTACTTTATGATATAAGTATGAATACATACTTTATGACAGTATTGATATACAGTACATATTATTACAATTTATTGCTTTATTTATTTATTCGATACTTTGGACTTACCTCCACCTCACCGGTCTCGTTTTCTTTGAGCACAAAGCTCAAGTTGTCTAGGTCAGGACCTGCTACAAGTCTCAAGTACAGTGGACAGTCGGTTAGCGGTAACTTCTGGAAAAGATCTGACACACAAAACAACACTTTAATAATCGTTACAATCACCATTTCAGTGCAAGTTCTGCTTCAGATGACTAACCCTGGCTATCTCGCCGAGTGTGGCGATACAGGGCAAACTTGCGCGGGTTATCTTGTACCATGAACTTCTTGAGGAGGCCCTGGATCACCTCTCTGACCGTAGTGGTGCTGCTGATGTGGATCTGCTTCACTGAATCGCTGGGCAGATAGAAGGATGTGCGATTATCCAAGCCATCAGCAGAGGAACACGGTCCCACTGACTTCCCTTCCACTGACAGCACCGTCACGGGCCGCCGCAACTTCAAGTGAACCTTTATAAAACCATTATATGTGCCATCTGAGCCCTGGAGAAGAACAGAACACTGTAATACAGTTCCAATGGCCTGTAAACGTTGCTATTAGATGGATGGATGGATTGATACTCACTAATTTCATTCCATTTTCCGTGATTTTAGAATTGTATTCATTGATCTTTGCTATAATTTCTTCCTCTGTAAGGGTTGCTGTCTTTTCTTCCTCTTCCTCTGTTGTTACGCTCTAAAAAAAATACATTTAATTAAATTAAAACGTGACTTATCTTGCATTTGATTTTTTTGCTATTACAAATTTTTCCAGCTCCAGTTTAAACTTATTAATTATCTTAAAATCAACACAGCCTACCCCCAAAAAAAAAAAAAAAAATCAAATGACATCAAAATTATAAAAAAAAGCATTCATTTAAAAACTAGATAAAAACACAAACAAGGAAAAAATAAAATAAGTACACACACAAAAAAAACCCCCGGTAAAGATCAACATTTAAAACAGCAAAACACATTTGAAAACGAGATTTAAACACACAGTTATCCTGCCTCAAATGTAACGTCAACTGACTAATTTTACAAATTGTAAATGTAACAAATGACCAATACACTCCTTTAAAAGTTTTTGTTAGAGAATTTGCCATGTTTGTGGCACAAAATAAATCCTACTTAAATTTTTCTGTTTGATATTTGCATTTGATGGAGAAGAACATTTGAGAATGCTGTTACTGCTGAAAAGAGCACGAGTCGTTAATTTCTTGACTTCATTACCCACAATTCTGTCCTGGCTAACTGTTTGTTACAGACTATTAATTTGTGTTTTGGTAGTTATGTTTATACATATACCATGGAGTTCCTCCTTTCTTCGTCCACCGTTTTAAATGTTATGTTTCGTTTCCCACCACGCGTTGGATTAATAAACCTATGTTGGGATGAATTTTACTGTTTTTGACTCGTCTCCTTGGTGACATTCACATCACAAAACAACATTAACGTTGCCATTACATAATGATTACATTACAATATAATAAAATAACATTTAATTCAATTCCTTTAAACTTTATCAAAAACAAATAAACAGTTTATATAGCTTTGAGAGACATGGAAATAAACACAGGCGGATATAGACACCAGTTATAAGCTCCACCATGGCAATCCCTCATCCAATCAATAATCAGTCAATTCATCAATAGTTCAGAAAAGCCAATTAAAAGTAAAGACTTCATTTGTCTCATTTAGTCAATGTCCACAGAGATTATTTAATAAATATAAAACACATTCATGAACGCATGCTCGATTATATAATAAAAACTCATCTGTGTTTATACATCTATACTGTGCACACACACACACACACACACACACACACACACACACACACACACACACACACACACACACACACACACACACGCCTTGTCTTTTAATAAAATCGAAATAAAAACCATTCTTGTTATGAAAACCAAATTAAACTAAAACAATATGTTTTTACATTTTGTCTAAATTCTCCAAAGCTCAAGAATGATGTTAATGTTTCAAACATTTGCTGACACAAAAATACGTCCAGTATATTTTTTATCTATTAATGTGATTTGATTTGATTAAACGTATAGTACAAATTCCACGTGTGTATGTGAAACGCTATCGTTCCATTATTTCCGGCTACATTCTAGCGGCTGTGACATCCAGCAGGGTTGCTGAGCAAGCCTTAGCAACAAAGATTCTGTCAGAGGTATTTTTAGCAACCGCCTGCATCTCCAGTAACACACGCAAAGTGAGTTTCTCTCCTGTTTTTCTGGGACGAAAGAGTAAGAATGAAAAAGCAGGATCATTTATTCATGGAGGTCCCCGGGGCGGCAGCACGACAGCTCTGTGTGTCATTGAGCAGAAAGAGACACATTCATGCACACATGAACACACAAACATTAAGCCCGAGCGAGGGACCACAACATCTCGAGATGCTTGGCAATTAAGAGAATTTCAACCCGGCCATATTAAAACTCGCTTTCGGGATAAAACAGAGAAGGCTGCTTGATGGAGTCTGTACAGAAAGTGTACAGTGGTATCTCTCTTGCTGCACTGAGTGCGTCTGTGTGTGTGTGTGTGTGTGTGTGGGTGGGTGTGCGTGTGTGTGTGTGAGACGGAACCAAATAAAAACCTTGCTGAATCAAGAGAGAGAGTCTAAATGTCAGACTATAATCTATGTCATCACTTTTGAGAACAACGTGTGTGTGTGTGTGTGTGTGTGTGTGTGTGTGTGTGTGTGTGTGTAGTATGTGTTCACTGTATGTGAATATACAGTACTAAAATCTTTACACACATTTATACACACAATATTGAACAAGCTGAATACTACATGTGCAATTGTGTAATTACATGTATGTATGTATGTGTGCGAGTGTATATAAATATATAAACACACAGACACAACTAATTATTTAAAATGCACAAACACACTCTTTTGGATTCTCTGGTCTTATATCTGCATCAATGTAGTCGTTTAAAAAGAACACATGTAATAATATTTTTTAAAAATATTTTTAATAACAGATTATTATACATTTATAGAAAAATGGAAAAAAGAGTGATAGGATGACGGATATACACGTCTGTATTTAGTATAATCAATAGTTAAATACCGATAAACATGCACACACTCCTTTTTAACTGTCTAGTCATTATCATAACTTGAATTATTATTAAATAACTTGAATTAATTAATAAACACATAATAATTTAACCAAAAAATAATGGTTCTAACTTTACACCTCATTGTCAATGGATATGGCTTAATCTGTGGGATTAAGCCAAATAAACATATTCTTTTTATGCTTTGAAAGCTTGATTTTTTTTGTTAAATCCTCTGTGGATCATTACTGATTAATATGGAGTCGACGTGAAGAGACATTTGTGTATTGCGTGTTTGTGTATCGGCCTCTTCCTCCTCACAGGAGCTCTAGTCTTCTGGTGTACACAACCAAGATCTCGCAGGAATTCCTGCATTTGTGACAGAGCTCTGTGAAACTCTAAATTTGTCCTTCCTCACATCCAAGCATTTTGAAAGCAGAGAAAGTGTGACATTTTGGAACAATGGGGCCAAACAATGAAGACCGAGTCAATATTCATCCTGCTGCTGCTGGTGGTTTGATTGAACACAAATCTGACTTACCAAACATCAAGAAAACCAATAAAAAAAAACTTCAATAACTACAATGTTTTAATAAAAAATGAATTGTTATTAATAAACACTATTTAATAATTACAGCAAAGTGTAATAATTACAATTAATTAAATTAAAACAGGTTACGTTGCTTGTTCTTGTGACAGTCAAGTAATATTTTTCTGGATTAAAACTGGTAACCTGCTGCAATATAAGTCAGTACATGGTTAATACATTTTACAATACACAAAAAAATTGTTAATACATTTACTGTAAAATTACAGTTAAAACCATGCACTGCTATAAACCTTTAAGTTTAACCACGTGTTAATCTAATACTGTGGAACAAGTCTTAGGCAACATTTCTCAAAACAAAATAATATAATAATAATATAATAATAATAATAATATTCCCTATAATATTATTATATATACAAATAATCCCAAAATGGCTATTTTGATTTTGTCATCAGCGTAATCTATAGTATTTTTTTTTCCTTAAACGTGATTTTGGCTTTTTCAGGCAACAGGCGAATAATCCAGGTTTTACGGTTGTAAATTACAGATCGGAGGACGCTCTGAATCTCACGTGTCAGAATCACAGAGAACGCAGATGACATCCTGGATATCCTGTGGATGATTTAAAGCATGGCGACAGGTCACACAACTATCAATATTGCGGTCTTCTCTACGTACATTTATTTTGCTGAGCAGGGTTGGCAAACAAGGATAGACTGGATAAAAGTAGGAAAGGGTTTGGTTGAGCAATGAAACTCAAAATCCAGCCTAACCCGTCTGAGGTCACTAGTAGACAATACAGTTTCCTTTCCTAAAGAGGGACTTGCAGTATTAAACAGTCCTATAAATCCAAATAATTGCCAACAAACAGAGGAAAGAAAGCCGAGGGTGTTTCCAAGGGCCAAACAAAGGTCCTTTCAGGGCCAGGACAGAGCAAATATTGGTTTTCAGAGTCAACCGGACATAAAACACAACCTGTAATGAGCATGAGCAACATCTTGAACCAATGGCGGCATTAGTGCCAGTGGATTTTAATTTCATAAATGTCAAAATAAAGAAACTAGTATTTTATAGAGTCTGCCATTGTTACTAAAACAACGCAGTACAATTTGAAATAAACACTTTTATGCATATGTAAAATGGAAAAGCAATCTGTAATCTGATGATATCAAAACTCGTACTCGTAATCTTGTGACTCCATCAATAAATCTCAAGCTTCTAGAATCATAAAACCTCTGACCAGATTTCAGACCTAATAACACCACAGTGGCTTGTTCTAATCCGTGTAAAATAGCCAGATTTATATCTATCTGATGTGTCAGTGACAGCTAATGCATTAGTGATGTGCTCAGTCTATCTGCAATACATTTAAATGATAGATTTGAAGGAATCCTTCTTTCCTCTGCCGCAGTGTAGAAATGATGGTTTACAATCTGCTGCCTCCCACACACCAAATCTCTCTCTCCCTTACTCACTCTCTCACTCTCTCTCTCTCATTACTGGGTCAAGTGTGCACTAGATCTTCCCTCCTATTCTGAAGTCACGATTGCAAAGCTCACTGTCTGCATGCCTGAATAAACAGAGCCTCCATTACCAACCTTCATCCACACATGCACATGTAAAAGCTGAGGTATTACAGCTTATTAATGCTCACCCATGCATGCATAAGTTTGGGTTCATTAAAATAGACATAATTTTGTATAACAAGAGGACATTTGATTGTCTAAACCAGAGATGCCCAACCTGTGGCCCGTGGGCCAGAGCCGGCTAACGGCGGTCAGGATTGGGGTCACGTTTTGGCTACGTTTCAATTTCTATAAATCACAGACCTACTGTATTTAGTGATTTAAGTCCATTAGGAAAAAGGAGTTATGACTGCACTCTAACATGAGAATAACTTTCAATCGGAAACAACCTTCAAAAATCTTTGAAGGACAAGTTTAGAGGGAAAATGAGATGATTTTAAGTACAGCAGTCACGATTGGCCACTGTATTATCAAAATATTATAAGTAAATATTATAAATAAAATGATAAATATTATAATATTATATAGTCCTACTACATGAATGATTCTAGCTTTGATGTAGCTGGTTCGGCATCTTCTAAATACCCATATGTAATGATGTAATTACAAAAATAGTGAAAGGAAAATAGTGATGAAATGCATCTACAGTGAACAAACCCCTGAGCAAATGTTTGCATGACTTTGCCTATTCAAATGTTAAGCGGCTGTTCTCGAAGAGGAAGCTATTGAAAAAGTGAGGAACTTGTTTCAGTCCCACCATTGATATCCAATGCTCAGAACATTTCTGCACGTATTCGTAACGACCAAGTTGGACGAGAACAATTATTGGCAACTGCACCGCAAGCATAAGTACTCAGAGCACTATGGTAATTTTCCTCAGACATATTGACAATGAATCAATGCTTTATGTTTAAGAGCTCTCCAAATTAATTGGAAAGGTGTTATTGATTGATAAAGCAACATGAACACTAACTCACAAGCACAAACCCATTTCCACCCCTTTTATCTGCCTGTTGCAAAGACAGCATTTTAATCTGACATGTGAAGAATAATCCACAAAATGGCCAAAAGAGGAATTAAAGTGGTTTTACGCTACTATTTTTTTTTCTGAAAGCCAATTTTCAAAAAGTTTGGGACGGGAAATTCACCAAAGATGAACTTACTGTACTGACTTTTCTCAAACTAGCAGCTCATCCTACATCCAGACAGAGATGTGAACGGGATTAATAATTCAGGATTTTAGGAGTCCTTTGCGAACCAGACACCGGACAGAGTGATGTGAGTTCAGTCGACTCAGTGCAGAGAGTGAAGCTTTTAAAGACAGCTTGAGCAAGACATACTGTACGTACTGTACACAGAAGTCATTAAATGTCACTAGTCATAAGCCTCTGCATTATGGACAAAAAAAAGTAGCATTGCATTTTTAGTTTTAATAATTATTACAATCATAAATTTTAGCTTTTAAAAAATATTTTTTGTCGAAACTTGTGAGAGAGCTATGCTTGCTCAAAGCTTTACGGGCAATTTCACAATATTGTACAAATAAAGTGAAATAAACAATATAATAATAATAATAATACATTTTATGTACACATTATGAAAAATATTATTTTTTGAGACCCTCAAGCCCTTAATTCAAGCCCTTTTGATGTAATTTATATTGTATTTGCATAATAAAATCATCAATAGGCGGACATAAGAACCTGCGCACTGTCTTGGTCTTCTGACTTTGCAGAATCCTAAAAGTTCTATGACTAAATACCTAAGCATAACTTGTCCCCATATTTCACTTCAATGTCGTTTTACAATACTAATTGATGAAAAAAAAAAGTATTTTAATATTTACGCAAATACTTGAAATATCCTTATATTGGCGTAAATATGGTATATTTAAATCGCACCACCCTACCAGCATCTTTGTCTACATTTAGACATCAAATGACTTCAGCTATAAAAGAGAAGGCTAAAACGGAAGTTAAGAGCCCGAGAGTTCTCGTTAAATACCACGCTCTGTTATTCACAGAAAGAGAGGCTTCGCTGGCACAATCAACAGCCATTTCCTTCCCTTCACCGCACCATTGCTCCGAGCGTGAGATTCTACGTTCCCCATCAGCGCTAAAAGGGTTAATAATGCAAGTCGAGACACTAAAATCTAAACAAATTTACTTCACATAAAACAGTGCATTTATCTCGCCAATCTCTAACCCTTCATGTCCTGTGAAAAACTTAAATTAAATTAGCGCATTTCTAGCAGCTCCCGTCTTTATTGAAAGCCTTTATAAGCCCTAATCATCCTTACAAGTTTGACTAATCTTGACATGAGTGAAATCTCCCACTAAACCATCCCCAGCATCCAGCTCTTTAATCCAAATCCATTCATAATCAAGTTATACATTGTTTTTAATCTGTTCATGCTTTCCTTGAGAGTCAAATTCACAACATTAGAATCGACAACTAGAAGCTGCGGCCTTCGATTTATCTGCTCACAACAAACCCTGAAAACACAACAACAGTGGAGAGTGTGAGCTCGGCATTGACAAGTAGAATGGCCACGTTTTCCATTCAAGTGATAGAAAATGACTTGCTTAAAATGAAGCAAAATCTTTATTCTGAAATCCCCTTTCATTCACCAGTAATATTAAAGTGGACGTTATGGACCTGGAGTAAACGTTTGAGCTCAAAACAACTATTAGCTCCTAAAACACAATGACGCGCCATGACTTTGTTATCCGACACAAATAATCTAACATCTGTATATAAGCAAACAATAATAACAACAACAACAACAACAACGTCAACAGACACTGTACTTCCGTGTGCATGCTTCCGTGCTTTGCTTTTCTGGTGCAAAGTCGTGAAAATGTGCCGTCTACTTTTGAGTAAAGTCGATTCGTTCTCATGACGCTATCGTACAATACCTTGACTACTTGCTTGGCCTTCGGCTGGCGGAAAAAAGTGGTCTTGGCGGTGAAAAAGGTAAAGTCATCTTCTTCGTCCTGGCTGCAGTACCCACTGCTCATGCTATTGCTGCCGGTCATTTGCGGGGTCGGATCCAGTTTGGGGGTCTCTGCGCCCACCCTGTGCGACTGTTCAAGGCACCATTCCAGGCTCCAGGAGGGGGAAGCTGGGCTGGGAGCGGGGGACCACAGGTTCAGGTGAAGGGCCAGCGCTCCTCTTGCTCCCGGAAGTCGCAGCGTCGGAATGGTAGTCGTCACTCAAAGGTGTTCACGTAGAGGAACATGCTCGAGTGCAGCGGCTCAGTTCCTGTTTCCACACCGCATGTACAGGCAGCTGATAGGAAGTGGACCGTTTGCTCAGAGAACCGGCTTTGAGAAATTCACAGATCGGAAAAGAAAAACCGGTGAATAGCGACAACGTCCTGCGACTCCCACAAAGCCAGAGCTGCGGAAGTGTCCAGTATCTCCAGCCGGTTGGAATGGAGTGTCCGCTTCAGTGAGGCTGTGACAGCTGCTCAGCAGAAGACGGAAAAATCAACCTGCTCGGCTCTGAGTGAGCAGGGAACTGACGTACTGCTCTCCCTCCCTCCCTTCCACCTTCTCCTCCACCACGCATGCTCTCTCGCTCTCTCTCTCTCTCTCCATCTGTGGTTGGGTCTGTTATCTGCCTACGAGCTCACGCAGACACCCTCCCTCCTCTTCCTGTGAGCTTCCTCAGCAGAACTGCTCAAGACACCGAAGCACAGAAACACAGACACACACAGACACATTTCCCTGCATCCTTTTGTGTGTTTGTATAGTTAAATTCAACCTAACATGAAGCACGTTTCTATTTGTCACAAGCAGAAATGCAGCATGTTGCATGGATCGATCAGTGAACGCTGCAGTAGATGGACAAATTTAGGATACAAATGTTACAGTGTTTGTGTTTGGTTGCTCTCGGCTAGATTAGAGCAAATTCCATCCACAATTTTATTTTTCAAGGTTTAGCAACGTAAGGTTTCCATTCTCAATCACTCTGTAAAAGCACATTAGAATGTACATCTCACTACATTAGATCTCATTTTCATATTATTCGATAATATAATTGAATTAATTTAGTTGTGTTAGCTAACTAATAGTTAGATAGTTAATTTAGTTGTGAAATTAAATTGCCAAATTAGAGCCGCTTTTAACATTAAATTAATTCTACAACTCCCTCCTCCTGGACCACAACACCTTTTGTCTTTGTATAAGTATAAAAAACACTTTTATCGAAAGCCGTTTCTTCGTGTTTAAAACAATGGGCAGCCTAGACCAGCAAACCTTTTCTGTTTTATAACCAATTGTCCATTATAAGAGAGTTCTGGATGATTGGTTTACTGTATCATTCGTAGAGTAAATGTTACTGGTGATTATCCAGAGCAAACAAATCCATCTTATACTTGAGCGTCAGCATAATGCAATATAAATCATGCAGGCGATGATAAATGGCTTCCCGATTTGTGTTATATCAAGACAATGACTTAAAGTTTCTCCTTTGTGGAATTTAACAAAGCAAGAAATAAATCAGAAGAGCAGAAAAAGCCCTTTCAAAACCACAGGTAGAATGTAAAGACCTTACAGATCATCATTACTGTTGCACATTCTATTAATAATTCATCAAACCGTAAACTCCCACTGCCTCTGTGCGGTAAGACGATGCATCGTTTTCCATGATTGCACATTCACATAGACAAGATCTTATTTGAAGAGGCAGTGACAGGCAACATGAAACGTTTTCTGGATCTGCGGGAAAAAAAAACGGTTTGTGCCAAACTGATCATCAGAAGAGTGGTGACATCAAACAAACATCTGTTCCACTACTGATGTCTAGTCTCTCCTAGTGCACCTCAGGGTCTGGTCTTAACCTTCGACCCTGACCTTCGGTCGAAAAAAAACGCACCATTATCAATGTTTTCGATACATCAATTTAGTTAAAATTGCTTCTCTGGTCACCACTAAGCTGCACCTAATAAATTTGAGACAAATAATAAAAAAATTATCATAATGCATGAGAAACCTATATTTGTCCCACAGAGGAGGAAATTGCATATCACAACAATATATATAAACAAAAATAAGTAAATAAACATGTATACATTAACATAAACATAAATAACACTGCACATACACAATAAACAAATAACCCTAACCATAACTATATAACGCACACATATTGAACAAACACAATCATAAATAAATAGCGCTGCACCCATACAACACAAATATACATACATACAGACATAATGGGTCTGTGAAAACCAAAACATAGTCAACTAGTTTAGAAAACATAATGACTAGTGACAGTGACAGCTCTGCAGACTAGTCTACAGTACAGCGCAGCTCACACGCTGTTGGTGAGGTGACAATAAAAGTGATTCGATGTAATGTTTAAGATTTGAAGTGAAGAAGTTCACTGCACCATAAAAAAGCAGAATAATTTCTTATTTTAAGTCTATTTTTTGTCAAATTCCACCAATGAGCCATAATTGAAATCAGTAAAAACAGTGAGTTAATCAACATAAAAAAAAAAAACACAAAAAAACAGTGAAACCTCATATTGTAGGTTCTTAGATGTTCTTAGAATGGTTTCGAAGTGACACAGTAGAAGACATTCTACAGACGTTCCTATGGTGAAACACTATGGTGTGGTCGGCTGGAAATGAGACTCATTCATCACTTATTTCATTCTCTTGTCGCAGGAAACTCTTCCTTGCCGAGCCTAATAAAAGTCATCAAGAAATGATCCGGCACTATAAATAAAGGCAGTTAACAGAACTTTACACTTCTCAGACTCTGACTGGTCCACATTTCAGCCATCGTCACTGCAGCGAGAGCTTCTCCGCTCCATCTCAGCAACTCTGAAGGTTTATAGCATTCGGACAGCTACAGACATAAAAACATCATCACCAGCAGCTTTTGACAAACTACCTCAAGCCGTGGCCACGGGTCAGATTATCATAATCAATGGACTGCAATTCTGTGAAAGGACAAAGGGTCTCGACCACTTCATGGCTGGTCAATACTCCAAACCCTCAGGGAGGAAGAAAGGCCTTCTTTTGTTCGCCAAATACATGCTCCCTAAAAGTCAATCTCAAAAGTATTTGTAGGGCGGGTTAAGTCATTGCCCAACCAAAAGTGAGATGGACGAGGGGCCAAAATGAGAATAAAACACCCAGTTTGTGCCAAGACTAACCGTCCCAACCATCCCATTCCACTGGGACGTGTGACATCAATGGAAAGTCTCATTTGTCACTGTCAAGTCCTCGTCTCAATGCCATGACGGATGTTGTGAGACCATTGAAGTGTGTGTTGAGAGCTTTGGGGGGCATTGTGAAGAATCAATATGCCTGACACTGATAATTCTCCCATCTCAACCAGAGAGAAGCTGGAAGGCCTCCTCAAACAAGCCATTTTTCTCCACAGGGAAGCAGGAGCCTTTGTGGTCCTCCATTCCGGCCCCGTGTTTGGTGTAATTGCTTTGGCTTGATGCAGGTGACACATTCAGAGAAGACAACCGCCTCACACGTCCAGATTGTGTTACACTGCGGTGTTGCGTGGCGTCAGAACGCTCTAAATTATATGTTTCCGCCACCGCTAGTTCATCTTCTTCATTTATTATTTAATGCACGCAGTTTCTGATTACCTCAACTGATGAGCTCAGTCCACACAAACTAGACTCAGGAGCAACTACAAAAATGCTGAAACCATATGTCTTAAAAAAATCCTAGTGGGGAATTCACGTTTAAATGAATTTTCCATTTGACACTAATAAGAAATAAATAATTTATCTATTTATCCATTTGAAACGCTGACCATTGTTTCAATTTTGAAGTTTGTACGCTTGTCGTGTGTGTGTGTTAATATAAATATACAAAGGAAAATATATTTGTGTCTTTGTATTACACAATCTAATCAATATTGTTAAAACAACAACATTTTTGTTTGTTTTGATTTACTAATACAAACAAAACACACGGTCCTCTTTAGATTACCTTTGTTTAGTCCGTTGCTATTCAAGAATAACAACAGCAACATCTGCTTACATATTTGTACCTTTTATTCTTTAAACTCGTCTACTATATCTTCTTTTTGACAAGTAGGATTGTGTGCATATTCATTTATTATAATTAATATTTGCTGTTTCATGTGCTTAGCTTCTACTTTACTCCTCCCTTCTGTTTGCAGCTACATTTGATTTTACAATAGAATCTAAAAACATTTAGCAAATCAACAAATCTTTACACTGTTAGGCACACTTTGCAAACGAGTTTCCTATGTATATAAGTGCTTTCAGTGCTGGAAAGTATTACACTACGAAAATGCTTAATTATTAAAAAGTTTGTTTTAGACAATTTTTTTTTTTAAATCTCACGATCACAAGTCTGTTTATTGTAGGAACTAGAACAATATTAAACTGTGGCATAAATATTCTTTGTATGCATGTCTCACTCTTTAGAAGTAATAACCATTTCTTTGAATAGGACCATTTTTATTTATCTATGCATTTAGTTGCCTTTTTTTTTTTTTTTTTTTTTAAATCATTATAGCTTTTTAAACACTTTATAACATACACCAAATTATACCACACACACTTAAAAAAACGTGTAAGCTACTAGAATAAAATGGAGTGTTCCAACAGCCGCGATGCATTTACCACACACAGCGTTTGCAGCGTGTGCACACAAGCAGGGACAGGAAAAGGAAGTGGATGAGAGATGACAGCAGCCTATCTTCACTAGTCAAAGCCCACAAAAAACCTCCAGCAGCTGGGCAAACAAGCCCCCCACACATGGTCAACGGCACTTCCACAGCCAATAAATGCCAAGAAAAGCAGGCCTTCCATGGATTTGCACACATATTCTCGTCCGGGCCTGATGCTGCAGAGCTCCGTGGTGTCTCCGGGGTGTTTCAGATGCAATCAGCTTTATTTGTGTACTCAGACTGCTGAGAGGAAGCGTGGCCTTGAGCGCTTACACTGACGGACAGCGAGCGAGGATAGCTACTAACATTGAAAAGCATTCCCAGGCTAACCATGAGTTAACACACTGGGGATTATCCTCAACGCGTTAATATTTCAAAGACGCAAGGCAAACAGAGTGTAAAGGGCGCTGCAAAAAATGAGGGAAATTAGTCTAATGGAGAGAGAGAGAGAGAGAGAGAGAGAGAGAGAGAGAGAGAGAGAGAGAGAGAGAGAGAGAGAGAGAGAGAGAGAGAGAGAGAGAGAGAGAGAGAGAGAGAGAGAGAGAGAGAGAGAGAGAGAGAGAGAGGGAGAGGGAGAGGGAGAGAGAGAGAGGGAGAGAGAGAGAGAGAGCGAGAGAGGGAGAGAGAGAGAGGAGTTTCATATTTCCATCAATACGCGTACAGTATATATTTTCCAAAATGCTTTTTTTGAGTTACACTGGGGATTTTCCTTAAAGCTTTAATATTTTAAAGACAAGGAAAACAGTGAGCGTTAAAATGAAAAATGCAAATGAGGCAATCTAGTCTAATATTGATAAAATTGTTTTGTATTTTCAAGAAACAAGGACAAAACGAGATAGAGAAAAAGAAAAAGAGAGAGAGAATGAGAAAATGAGAGAAACAGACAGAGATGGAGAGGAAGAAACCAAAGAAAGAAAGAGCTTCATCAATCCATCAATATATTCATTTTCTCAGATCTTTTTTCTCGCTAACCTCGCTCAATTCATTACAAAATACCACATACACATTATTTGCATGCATGGGGGGCTTTGGGGTCAAGCAAACTCCACACCAAAAGGGCCCGACCAGGCCTCAAACTTGGAACCCCTAGCTTTAAAGTGACAGAGCCACCACAAGTTTTTTTGACTACACAATTGTAAGTGTTTTTCTCTCCTCTTCTTTCTCCAAAGGCTACAGAATCTACAAAAGCTACAATTATTGTAGCTTTAAAATATGTTAATTGCTCCACAGGGACAAAAAAACGTTTCTTTGATACATTATAAATTGATATGTAATAAGGTGGGACTTTGATTTGTATCCAAATCATGTTACTTCAGATTTGCTCTTAAAGGTCAACAACAACAACAAATAACAGATATTACGACCAAGTAAAATCCTTGAGCAGACACACACACACACACACACACACACACACACACACACACCACTTTAACTCCTAAGGTCAAAGCTACTGGTCTGGCTATGTTCAGAAAGCAGCTTCAGGCTACTGAAGTCAGTAAAGTCCCCGTAGAGGCTGTTTTTGATGTAATCGAGTTGTAAGGCTCTTTAAATGACGTTCTTTTCTACCGAGCGTCTGCCCTCTGAACTGCAGGTCTCTGCGGGACGGCGGGGTGATATTAATGCATGCTTCATGGTCGGCCACCAGGAGCCTTTTATGCTCCAATGAAATTGCTCGGTAAGTGGAAGCCTTTTTTTTGCACAAAGACACTCATTTGATACTCACTAATGCACAATTATGCAAATTCAGACAAACGCAGATCCATTTCCTATTTTGCACTGGAGCGACACGAATGGATGAAACTATTAGCACCTTGGCCAAAAAGCAAGACTGAATGCTTTCCCACGGAGCAGAAAATGAAGCGTTCAGACTCCATGGAAATTTCTTTTCGACAATCTCTAGGCTACAACTCCATTTCCAAAGAACCCAATGATCCCGTGTGCACAATCAGCGCTGTAGATCTCGCTAGATATGGACAATCAAATCTGTCTGATTCACTTCAGTTTCCTAATTTAATTTCGTCTTCATCGGTCCATAAATCAGAAGAGCATGCGTCTTCCTTTTTGTCCAGATAAAGCAAAGGCCAAATCTTAGTCTGAATAAAAACAACTAAAGCTGCTTATCCACAAAATAATATGGATCTTTCAACAAGACTTGGATGTGACATTTATAATAACAGGAATAATAATAATAATCGAGCCTTTATTAGGAAATTTTTTCTCTAGTCAGTCATTTTAAGAATAATCTGCTATAAAACAAATTGCAAACAATATTGCCATTATTACAGCCATTGGACAACAAAAAATGTAATATTTAATAGTTAAGTAATTTTATTAAATATCGTAAGAAATTACCAACTTCCACCAACTGAATAGTGTTTGCAAACACAATGGGCAGCCATAAGCCTTGGTCATAGACAGTTGTGAAACCCACCTGCCAGACTTCAAAATCATCACATATGTTCTCAATTATTTAGCATTTAACATTATAAATTCCTTTATCTTGCCTTCCAGAATCCACACAAAACATGAATGACGCTGATCTCAGATAAAAACACTTTCATGTGCAAGAAAGAGCCACCATAATAACAGCAGAGAGGACAGTGCGGACCTACCGTCGTGCCCTGAGGGCCGGTGGTGCTGGGGGTCCGTGTGGACACGCCCTCTGTCTGAGGGTCCAGTTGGTTGCAGTCCAGCTGAACAAGCCCCTGACACTCCAAATGACACGTGTAGCTGCATTCTGGAGGACAAAGAGGACAAACAGTAAAGACACGCATTCAGCTTTTTAAAAACCTGCATGTATGAATTCTGCAATATCGGCATCTCTGTGTGTGCTGACGTCTTAGTTATATATAAAATAAAGCCGTTGATAATGATTGGCAACCTGCACGTGTTAATTAGATGTGCTGAGGAGTTATGCAGAAAGTCCTTCATTACTTTAGACAGGATGCTTGATGAGGCCTTCATATAAACTGTAATTACGTGATATAGGTCATGCAGCGTTTCCATTCAAACGGCGTTGTTCATTCATGCAGCGCGATGTGTCATAAATCAGGACTGGAGAAGAGACCTTAGACAGAAGTTGTGTGTGGCGCCATCTAGTGGAAATAACATAAATGAGCCGGTGGAGGAGCGGATTTTCAAATGAATCAGCCCTCAAGATAATTATCTGTGAATATAAAGAATGTCTTAAGAAGATTCATTCAAAGCATAACTCCTCCATAATTCAACAACCCTTCTACAAGCGGTTGATTAAATCATCACTGGGAATGCTTCGAGATTCATTTCCACCAGAGGTGTAAAGAGTACCCGACAACCATACTTAAGTAAAAGTACAAATACGTACTGTATAAGTTACTCCAATACAAGTGAAAAGTCACCACTATAAAAAAAGACTTGACTCAAGGTAGCAAAGTATTGATTTTTAAAAGAACTTTAGTATTTTACTCATACTGAATTTAGGCTAAAATAAAGCAAATAAATGTGAAAAAGCTCTATTCATGAGGTTTTATTTTCTAATACAGAAACAAAATGTAACACCTTGATGTTTCAAAAATGGTAAAACAAAATAAAACTACAAAAAAAAAAAAGCTTCCAGTATCTTTAGCAGACTACAGATTGCAAAATCGCCTCTTTCGTCCAAGAAATTAACTGCGATAAAAATAGATTATGGTTTGTCGCGCACAATCAAAATGTAATGAGTAACTGTAAGTGTCAATTTAAAAGTAGTGAAGTGAAAAGTACAGTTACTCAGCCAGAAATGCATTTGAGTAGAGAGTAAAAGTTGCTTATATTTTTGATACTCAGTACAAGTACGAAGTAGCCGAAAACATACTTAAGTAAAGTAACAAAGTACATTTACTCAAGTACCTTACACCTCTGATTCCCACCCGCAATAAATGGAAAAAAGTAAACTGTTTCAGTAAAACGTGAAGGAAATGCAACTTGATTTATGTATTTTTAGTCTTGAAACAATGTAACTTACACATACATAATGCGCGCGCACACAAGTGGTGTATAATGCGCACTAAAGCAATAACGTTAACTCTCAATAGGTGGCGCCAAAAGAGCTGTATAACCCCATGATCCAATAAACCCCATTTAAAAAAAGCTCAAAATAAATATACTGTATAAATATACGGGTATATACCGTCATAAAAATAATCACAAAATGTTCACAAATGAGCTCAGATGATATTCACTCACAGTCCCACAGTAACCAAGGAAACAAGCAAAGAACATCCGGACGTGATAATGTGCGAGACGGTGTCCTGCCGTGAAGTTACGGGGTCATTTGAATTAATATGAGGTGAAGGATCTTTTCTATTACTCTGCTTCTCTGGAATGTAGAAAAAATTGTAATAATGACAATTCTGTTTGTGCTTTGTTTAGCATTGAAGGCTAGCCAGGCTAACATGCTAAGGCTATGCTATCATATCAATAACGTCATATAATCTTATATCACAACTAATAAAATGTTTGCATACCGTATATAAACACACATGCTTAAACTATCGCAGAGGTGAAACGGAGCTCGCGTATCTGTCTGAACACCCTGAGAGACAAACACAGCTTCACTGAGGAAGAAGAGCAGCAGTGAGTGATGGATTATCAGCTGACTGATATCAGAGCCAAACACATTTAGACCACAAAGACTGGGAAAGTGAAAAGGTTCTAGATAACACATGTGGAAAAACACACGTCACTTTCTTTAGTGGGTCGACGCGATAAAAACCCAACTCAGGATTTTCAGCGGAGAGCTGAGGAGGATCATGAGAAAGCGTGTCCAAGATCAACAGACTCAGGAAATGCACTATGGGAGGAGGTGAGGCTTCCGTCCGGCTCTCATCTCACCTTCAACCTCAGCGTGACATCACTGCGGCCGCTGGACGCATCACAGAAAGCTTCAGAAGAAAAACTTTGCTCAGCAGGTGAGTGTTTCAAAGAGAGCAGAATCCTGTCCTCATGCGTCTGAAAAGCCTTTACATGATTAAATGGACTTGGGGAACTAAAACTAACTTTTGCTACAGGAGAACCAAGACTATAACTTTGCAATGTTTAAATATAGCCCTCCATTCATTTTCTGAACCTTTTCTGGATCACTGGGAACTGTGGTCAGTCTCAGCAACTCTGGGCCTGAAGGCAAGACACACCCCTGTTGACCAACCAATCACAAAGCAGGACACACACAAACCTGTGTGCAATTTTCTCATCTCCAAATCTTAATTGTGAAATTGTATCTGCAATTTAGTTTAAATAAAAACAAAAGTTTTATTGCGTATAAAAAGGTGTTAAAATAAAAACTGAAATACCTCATCTCTCGAAACAACAAATTTATATTTGTTATCATTATTCTCTTTTTTATTATAAAGCTATGAAAAGATCTAGCTAACGTGGCACTTGCCACTTTTATTTTTGGAAATTAGCACGCAGTTATAATTAGTATAGTATATAAATTGAAAAGTGCAGAAGCAGCTTTCTGATATTTATAGAGATAAAATGTAAAATTAATGCAATAAAATCAGAATAGAAGTAATAAAAAATTACTATTGAAATAAAAAATAAAACGTGCACATTTTCATCATCTTTGACATATCCCCGTCCTCTTAACTTGGCCAAAACTGGAAGTGCTTAACCCTAAAACTCGACAATTATATGTCAAGGTAATTAGACACAAAGGTGGATGACGCTTGTAAATCCAACAGGCTTATTCTTCAAACCGTGCAATACAAAAACTGAACATATGCTGCGTGGCTCTGCTCCTCATCACACGGTGGGTTCTGAACCCTCTGACCCCTGGAATCATCTGAGAAGATCAAGAGATAATTACTGGCCACAAGCTTCTGCCGCTTCAGACAGGGATGCAGAAGATGAGCTGAGATTTAGCAGGTCATTGAACATCCATTATGCATCATAGACCCACAATTGACAGACAGTGTGGAGGTGGAGGGAACATCTATTTTAAGCTGTTTAAAAAAAAAGCATTGTCTGTCTGGAAGGTGACTTTGGCCATTTAAGCTGAAGCACGCGGGACGGGGGGTAATAGATGAGAGAGAGAAAGAAAAAAATACAAATGCATGAAGAGACAGACTGTGAGCAAGATACAGAAATAAAAATTAGATAAAAAAGAGGGAGAAAGATAAAACAGGAGCTAGAGAGAGAGTGAAAAACTGAGAAGAGAGCAATAAATAAATAAATAAAGAAATATAAAAGATAGAAAGAGCAGTGTAGAGAAAGAGCAAGAAATAGAGAGAATGAAAGAAAGGAAATGACAAAGAAAAAGAAAGAGCAACGGAATGAGAGAAAATGAAAAAAAAGAGGGACTTTTTAAAGTACATAAAGCCATAATTAAAGTAGTTAGTAGATCAATAGCATTAGTATTATCACATTTTACACCAGTACAAATAATAAATTGGATTGATTAGACATGATTAAATTACAGACATTGACAATTAGCTGATTAAGATAAAAAAATAAACATTTATCATTTTTTTAAAACACTATTTCCATTTCAGTGTCCCTGGGAGCTGGAGCCAATCACAACATCACTGGGCCAAAAAAACCCGAATACACATGCTGGATGCCATCCAATCACAGAGAAGGACACGCACACCTAAGGTCATTTTAGACACTTCTTGAATTCACATGTTTTGGACTGTAGATGGAAACCAGGATGAACATATGGAGAACATGCAAATTCCGTGCAGAAAGGCACCTTGAACGAATCCGACATGCTGTGAAGCAACAGCGCTCGCATCACGGCGCCCACTAGCACACACAAAAATAATAGTAATGTTGACAGATGATTGTCTCATGCAAGAACTTGACATGTGTTTATGAACTATGAATTTCTCGTCCTTTATCGACAGGCCATAGTTGGGAAATCTTGGGGTGAGTGAGCAGATCCATAGCTGACACAATCCAGAAATGTGTTCCGAAGCCTCAGCGACAGTGACAAGACCAGTCACATTAAACGTCGTTTATTTGGCTGTTTTTCAGCATGTAGGTCAAAAACATGCGGCGGACTGCTCTGCCATTTAAATGTGTCCTATTAAAAAGGATTACATCACTAATAACCACTTCTCATTTTAACCTGGTAACTTCCTCATGGGAACAGGAAAAAAAAAGTTTTGTTATTTAACTGTGCGTGTGAAAACTCCCTGAAAAGCTGGAATGTGAAGGGGAGTTTGTAAAGGAGACAGGCAAACTTATGTCTTTCTGTCCGTCATGTGCCTTTTGGACTCCCACTTCCTCTTTGGCATTTTTTCTTCCACCATTTCTCCTCTACGCAGCAGCCTTCTTCCATTTCAGTGGAACAGTTACCCACACCTCAGCCACCAAATCTTATATTTTACTATCATTTTCTTTTTATATCTGCCCTCGCGGAATTCTATTTACTATCATTTTCCTTTTTAATCAACTCCTCCGTATCTTTCGCTTTTCTTTTTATGACACTTGGAATTCTGCAGTGCAAAAATGTCACGGTCTAAGTCTTTGAGACAGTTAAAACTGTGAAAAGCGCCCTACAAATAATCATTAATATTATTATAAGTCAATGGAGGCAACAACTGTTTTTTTGCTTGACATATTTTTACAATTATATATGCTTATTGATGATTGTACAGTCCGCAATTTGATCACAATTATATTAGTGTAATGGAGTATGGGACAAGAAGCAGGTGATCTTAAATGCCACTTATCTTCCAATAGTAGCCCAAGCGTTCATTCAAAAAAGACCCAGCATTAAAGAGACTGGCGGATTTTTGTGCGGATCATTGTCCAAGAGACACCTTTCAGTCTTTGTTCAATAATCCATGGTAACATCAGTTTTACTAACTTGCAATCCTTTACTTTTTGCACAATTTTCTGTATCCATATTTTCAAAATCAGTCATCTGATCACGCCGAGGACAGACTACATCTACTTTTATTTTTGTATTACCATGCACACAAATCCAGCGTTTTAGTAAGTAGCCGTCAAGAGACAGGCCACTAATAGAAGACATCATTAATCCTTTAAATATGACAATAAAAAGGTTTAACATGGAAGCAAATGTTTAATCCAAAATGCATTTCATTCATTATTAAAATCAATAATTCATAATCATACTTCAATTGCAAGAAGTGGGTCCAGGAATCAGTGTGGCGTGGTTGTCATGCAGAGTGAAGAACTGCCTCTCCACCACTAATAAATAAGCAGTATTGAGCACAGGGCTTCAGCGATGTGCAGACACAAGCATTTGCCCAGTCATTTGTTTGCGTTTCAAACATCTGTTGGAAAACCAAGGCCAAGCAGTCGCCTTAAAACCTTTGAAGCAGACAAAGTAGTCGTAAAACATGAATATTAAGAAGGTGTGTGTGTGTGTGTGTGTGTGGTACAGCCTAGTGTCACTTAAGGGCATTTCTTTAAAATCCATAAAACGGTACAATAAAAGTAAAAAACGGATCGTACAGATCCACCAACAGCAAAACATTAAAAATAAATTAAATAAATAAAATAAAAAAAGTATTCACAGCAGCTTAAAGACTGTACGAAATATTACATGCACGCTCTCCACCAAACACAAAAAGATCAGTATATATACGTATATATGTAACAGGATAAAATGTTATATAGTTTGAATTTGTCACAAAATATTGTAAAGGTTCTGTTTTCTTTGTACTTGGAGGTGTTTAGTTGTTTTTATAAAATGTACCAGTAGAGGGGGCTGCGAATCTCGGGGAAATCGGAAGAAATCAGAGAAAATCGGAGGAAATCAGAGGAAAGCAAAGGAAATCAGAGGAAATCAGAGGAAATCGGAGGAAATCAAAGGAAATCGGAGGAAATCAGAGGAAATCGGAGGAAATCAGGGAAATCAAAGGAAAGCGGAGGAAATCAAAGGAAATCGGAGGAAATCAGAGAAAATCGGAGGAAATCAAAGGAAATCGGAGGAAATCAGAAATCAGAGGAAATCGGAGGAAATCGGAGGAAATCAGAGGAAATCGGAAGAAATCAGAGGAAAGCAGAGGAAATCAGAGGAAATCGGAGGAAATCAGGGAAATCAGAGGAAATCAAAGGAAATCAGAGGAAATCGGAGGAAATCAAAGGAAATCGGAGGAAATCAGAAATCAGAGGAAATCGGAGGAAATCAGAGGAAAGCAGAGGAAAGCAAAGGAAATCGGAGGAAATCAGAGGAAATCGGAGGAAATCGGAGGAAATCGGAGGAAATCGGAGGAAATCAAAGGAAATCAGAGGAAATCGGAGGAAATCAAAGGAAATCGGAGGAAATCAGAAATCAGAGGAAATCGGAGGAAAGCGGAGGAAATCGGAGGAAATCAGAGAAAATCGGAGGAAATCAAAGGAAATCGGAGGAAATCAGAAATCAGAGGAAATCGGAGGAAATCAGAGGAAATCGGAAGAAATCAGAGGAAATCGGAAGAAATCAGAGGAAAGCAAAGGAAATCGGAGGAAATCAGAGGAAATCAGAAATCAGAAGAAAATCGGAGGAAATCAAAGGAAATCGGAGGAAATCAAAGGAAATCGGAGGAAATCAGAAATCAGAGGAAATCGGAGGAAATCAGAGGAAATCGGAGTAAATCAAAGGAAATCGGAGGAAATCAGAGGAAAGCAGAGGAAATCAGAGGAAAGCAAAGGAAATCGGAGGAAATCAGAAATCGGAGGAAATCAAAGGAAATCAGAGGAAATCGGAGGAAATCGGAGGAAATCGGAGGAAATCAGAAATCAGAGGAAATCGGAGGAAATCAGAGGAAAGCAGAGGAAATCGGAGGAAATCGGAAAAAATCGGAGGAAAGCAGAGGAAATCAAAGGAAATCGGAGGAAATCAAAGGAAATCGGAGGAAATCAAAGGAAATCGGAGGAAATCAGAGGAAAGCAAAGGAAATCAGAGGAAATCGGAGGAAATCAAAGGAAATCGGAGGAAATCGGAGGAAATCAAAGGAAATCGGAGGAAAGAAAAGAGAAAAGCAGAGGAAAGCAGAGGAAAGCAAAGGAAATCAGAGGAAAGAAAAGAGAAAAGCAGAGGAAAGCAGAGGAAAGGAAAGGAAAGCAGAGGAAAGGAAAGCAAAGGAAATCAGAGAAAATCGGAGGAAAGCGCGTGACCGACACGTTAAACGCTGCTAGTGAGCGTCTTACACCCGCAAACACACTAGCAGGATAAAGAGTTGATTATAGACCCCTGAAAAACGTCAAATCTAATCTAAAACAAAAATATCGGTACTGCTATTGGATCTCGAGTATTTTCTGTTTGTTATAGGAATAAACAGTCGATTATTAACACACTTTTGCAGAATCATTAGACAAAATGTGTGAAATGCTGCAACTTAAAGACTGATGAAAAAACGTTTTTGCAAAACGACACATTCTGCCAGTGTCAAACAAAGGAAACTGGAAAATGCATATCAGTCGAATTGTTTAGATGCGATTTATTATAGCTCAACAGGTTTAGTCTGTGCTCTCTTGTGTCTTTTTGTTGCATTTTTAAAGGTTTATGTAATTTGTTTTTGCAAATTAGTAATTAATTCAGTTTGATTTGCAAAGTTCTAGTTTTTCTTTAAAATAAAAACAGGTTAAAGCTGCTTTAAAACCAAAATAATGTTTTTCAATAAAACATGTATTTTATGGGAATCCAGGTAATTTGATATCTACGAATTTAAAGCAAACAAAACCTATTGAAAGCAAGTGATTTTGTTCTTTCTAAAAAATATTAAAGTTGTTTTCACAGTAACAGAAAAGCAGCAAAACATAATATTATTTTAAAAAACTATATACTTTAACAATGGCTATACTAAAACAGTGGCTAGAAAAAAGCGAGAACAAGTCTTTCATAAATAGCAAGCTTTTTAGTATAAAGTATATGATTCACAGAATTGAAATGACAAAAGATTTTGTTTGAAGAGAAGGTCAAAAATAATGTAATGTCAAATAATAATGTAAAGTTGTAATATCAAATAAACATAACAGAATAATAATAGACACAAAAATCTGACAAATAAATACCAAGGCAAAATTTAGAACGAATGAAGAAAAGAACCTCTTCACACACACCTACACACACACACACACACACGCACACGAATGTACGCATATACACACAGTAATTGTTGGGTTTTGGCCTATAATTAAATCAAACAGACTCTTTCTGTCCCAGGGAGATCCCAACAAAGCAGGTTTTCTCGACTCGAAGCGCAGCCACACAGCACCACAACAGGATTTTGATTGAATTTCCTTGAGGTCTTGTGAATCACAGTGAATAAACAATGATTTAGACATTGAGCAACAGAAGGTGAATGGTGGAACTGTGTGTATGACACACTAATGCCAGTGTCCACACTACAGAGTGTTGCTTAACACGAAGAGTAAATCGAAATGTAACACAAGAGTCCACGGTTGTTATGAAGGGATAATTTACACCAAAACAATATTTGACATTCACCGTTTACATGCTAGTTAAACGACTACAAGTATCCCTTATCTGTTTACTGCTTAGCTTAGCAAAGCTTAGGTCCACCGGGGTGTAAAATATCGATGTGGTCCAAATCACTACACTGTGTCTTATGAAGCATGTCTAAAATCGCTTACTCTCCAAAGATGCTGAAGGAGCACTAACATCCAATCTAAAGGTTTGAATAATCTGCACTGCTCCGGCCTATGTGGTCCAGACCACATGGTTCTGACAATGTCTCAGACCAGAAACCAGTTTACACAATATGACAACCCAGTCTGATTAAAGAACATTCTGGAATCAACAGTTGATGCAAACTAATCAGAATTCCCTTCACTTGATAGTAACTACCAAGAGTTCACTTCAGTTGATGATCAATTGAAGTGAATTCACGGTAATTTACACCAATTGAAGTGTATTCTGAATAGTTTAGAATAACTTAAGTGAATGCTGATTAGTTCAAATCAACTGAAGTGAATTCTGGCTGGATATTATCAATTAAACGGATTCTGTTCCGGTTCTAAGTTCCGGCTAGTGGACATCAACTAAAGTGATTTCCGGTTAGTTATCATCAATTGAAGGGAATTCATGTTAGTTAGCATCAACTGAAATTAGTTTTGGTAACTTACTATCAACTGAAGGTAATTCTGGGTAGTTACCATCTACTGAAGTTAATTCTGATTAGTTTAGAATAACTGAAGTGCATGCTGAATAGTTTCGTCAGTTTACATTGACCAAAGCAAAATTTAGGTGGACCCACTTACCCAAAAATATATCTGGGTGGTTTATATCCGATGAAGTGAATTCGGTATGGTCTGTATTCTCAATACATTGACTACCGTGATTTCTAAAAGGACTAAAGCCATAAACTTCCACAAAAAAGCTGACAAATCCTGAAAACAAATGACAAAAACAGATATAGCTGGTTTAAAGTCAGCAATTCACAATCACTCTTTCAATTTTCCAGACAGTTTAATGAGATTTCACCTAGCTAACGTTCTTTATGCATTAGTCATCCTTATGTTGAATACCTTTACTAGTCTATCTGAAATGAGGACTAGTCTATCTGAAATGAGGACATACATTCAAGAAACAAGAAAGTTATAAACCGTTTACAAAGCGGACTTATACTTATGTTGAAGAAAAAAACAAACTAAAGTCTTGTCATCTACCTCCACACAAATTCTTAAAGAATTTAAAGTCTCAAGTAGGTGGCACTTCCGAACGGATGACGAGTTTACACCAGCCACGATCTGAATCTGCTCCGTTCTGTGTCACCCACAACTGAGTCACAACCTGAGATGAAAAACCAACGTCATCATGAAGCAGAGCACGAAAAAAAGTGCTGCCGTCATCTCAGCACATCCTCAGCTCGTAATCATTTCTGCCGAAAGAGAATTATAGTTAGCCACTGGTCAACACAGCTTCCACAAGGAAAACAATCCTAAATATCATCTTCAGATCTAAGAATATCACAAACCCAATTGCTAGTTTAAGAAAAACTGGAATGAAAAGAGGCAAAAACATACACCAAGACGCTTGTTTTTCATTAGTCGGGTGTCTTGTATCTCAGTCTCCTGCAATCCAGTCTAAATCAATACAAAATTCAATTTCCTCACCTTTAGCTTTGGGTTAGAATGTCAGATTGCTAAAAACAGCCGAGATAAAATTCAGCAAGTTAAGCTTGTCTTCAAAAGACCATCAAGAACAAACAAGCCATAAACAATAATCCTTTTTTTTGTTTTAAATATCAGGGTCAACAAGATACAATATGACGACGACAACTGCACAGCAGAGCTTTCCAGATAAATCAAACAACAAATACGCAAAAGAATAAAATAAAGCACCAAAATCAACTCGTGCTGGAAATCTAAAAATCAACTAGTAGTCGACAGCAGCATGACGACAACCATCAGCATCAACAGGCCGATTCTAGTCTCATCACATCAATGGCACCGTGTGGAAGGATGAAGAGAGAGAAATCATGATCTGGACTGTACATACTGTACGTAATGCAGCTGACTCTTCCCTTTTAGTTTTACTGGCACCGACGCCACAAAAGCCTGCAGAGATTTGAGCCAATGAGGATTCAGCATTTGAGTACAAACTGACCGAGCAGGAGAAAAAAAGCTAAAGAAAAAAAAAATAGAAAAAAAAAAAAAGGAACCAGGGCCATGACAAAATAACAGAGTGAGCGAGGATGCTGCTATTTAAAGCCCCAACTAGCCAGAAAGGACGAACGAGACACACTCCTGAGCCTCCACAGAACAGAAGCGAGGTACCTGAGAGCACCAGCATCCCGCTACTGCTGGAGCGCCGCAGCATCCGCAGGCCCTCGGACCAGGAGCGAGACTTCGGCAGGCGGCGAAAGAACCGGCCCAGGCGCTTGGAGACCTGCCCGAAGCACGCGCTGACCACCTCCTCCGTCATGACCGCCGCTATCTGTGGCCTGCTGTGCCACCCCTGCGTCCCGCTCCAGGTCCTCCAGTGGGCATCTCGGCCGGTGATGGGGTCGGGGCTCTCTGTGCCAGCCGTGTGTCCACCATCGCTGGGTTTTGAGCACTGAATGACCCCCCGCCCCTGCCTTTCTGCCACCCTGCACCACCCCTTCCTCCTCCCAGCACCTACTGGTACTTTCTCTCCCGTCTAACGCTGCTCTCCGTCATTCTCACGCAGTGCAGGACTCAGACTGCACCCACTCATCCTGCTCTCCGCAGGATGGTTTCCATTGCATCCTTAAAGGTACAGCATCCTCACACTCCCACATGCACCTTTTTTCCTCTTTCCGTCCATCGCCAACTCTCCATCCTGTTCCCCCCCGTCTGCCTTTCACAGACGTCACTCTGACACTGGTATGTGATTTGCTGTATATTTAAGAGCAACCTGTTGTCCTTAAATGACCTTTGTTCTGAATCTCTCTCTCCATCTCTTGCTCTCTGTCTCTGTCTCTCTCTCTCTCTCTCTCTCTCTCTCTCTCTTTAGAGTATCTATAAATAACGGCGATTGAGATCAGCCTCTTGTTCCATTTTACAGACTATACAAAGGATGCTGCGGATCACTGGTGATATAATGTTCCGGAAATAATGGTCCATTACATAAACATCGTTTTCAGTTTAGATATTTTAGACAATCTGAATAATACACATAATTTTTCATTTGATGTTTGGTGCATTGAAACGCAAGGCAAATGTAAATGATTCATTATTGTGAAGATTTCAAACGAATACATTTGCATCAAATGCGTAACTCCGTTTTAGAAACTTCAATGGTGGGAATAACAATCAGTGCTACTGTACTCGTCCTTGACATTCTGGCCTTGCACAAAAGACAGATTAGGAGACTAGAATATAGTGTTTATAGGCTGCAGACAAAACCAGATTGAACAAACAATACAAAAACAATACAAATACAAAAAAAATTAAATAAACAAATAAAAACATAGTAAAAAAAAGTGAAATGTTTTAAAGTATTTCCAGGCAAAGAAAAACCAGAAATCCTCAGCCAATCTGAAACTCTTAATAAAAAAAAAAAAAAAAAAAAAATCAATGTGATGTCTGAGTGGCATCCATGAGCTGTAATCCCTCTGCAATATGGCTAAATAGTGTTTAACTTGAGCGTGGATTAAACGCTGGGCAGACAGGCGACATTACAGACGACTGACTGCTGAAGGAGGGGCGGATGGACTAAACAAGCACAACATGAGAGAATTATTGAATATAACATTCTAACTTATTCTACTCCAAACAGACAAAACATGCTGGACAAGTATTTCACAATTATAAATAGAAATCTTTGACTAGTGTCGATTAATGCGAAAATGTACATATTTCTAGTTGGATTTTTATTTAATACATTATTTACATGTTTAATTTCCACAAACAGTCTTGATACCACTGTGTCTGTCACAAACTCCATTTCCCAGGATTCCTTGATCTCATTCAAGGATCTGAATCTTGATCTCCATCTGATATCATTAACTTTAAGTTAACATTATTTAGTCTCTTCTCCTTTGTCGGATTTTCGTTATGTTGATTTTGTGTCTGTCTATTAATTAAAAATTAGGTTGTGATTTTCACAACCAGATCTTGCAGAAACGTTTTAGACACACCAAATAGCTTTCTTCTTCTTTTGTATGATTACTGTCGGCGAGCATGAAGTGATCTATAATTATTACATCGCAATCTTACATCTCGAGCTCTACCACCACAACCGCCAAAATACATCGTGTCCCAGAAGAAAGAGCCACAAGACTAAAAAACGACAAATGGCAGTCATATCCTTCAATCTGGAGTCACAATAGTGCTTTTAGAGCAACTACAAGGCAGAGAAACCAAAAGTCAAGGCAAATCAGAACATGCTTGTGGAATTCCACAAATACACAATCTCACCAAAATGAATTTTCAATGGGAATCCCCATGTGACAAAGTTCCAGGATGGATGGCACCCCTCCCTGGCATTTACAAGAAAAGGTTAAGGAGAATAAGGAAGTATTTAAAATAGCATGTGCTTTTGGAGAAAAGTGTAGGACGAAGAAGAAATGTGATAGGAAGCTATTTTACCCTACTTGTGGTGTAATGTGGGATATTTATGGGGTAAAATAGCTCTATTAAATGTTCTCATTCTTTTCATATAAGGCCCACTTTTAATAAACATCTATTTACTTTTTGTTTTCCACTTATAAAGACACCGACTTTTTATTTATTCTAAGGAACACAGTAAATTTTGAAACATTGCAGAATTTTAAAAAATTAACCATGCACTCCAAAAAATACAATAATGCTCTGCAGAGACATTACAGAAAATAACAAATAGAAGAAAATAGAAAAAATGCATTCATAAAAATAGGGATAAAGAGATCTGCCTCTATGACTTAAAGTTAAATTGGTCTAGGAAGCCTCAGATTCACACATTAACAGGTGAATGAGAAGAACTGGGCGAGAAAAAGCCAAATGAAATGCAGAAAGGTTCACGCGTGACTTATTACCGAAGAAAACCATTAATGTTCAGCACGTCCTGTGAATTGCACACACTATAAAACCCTGCAATTAGATTGTGGGTCTTTTATCAAGCAGCTCGCTGCAGCGCATTTCTAAAAGAGAACTGCTGACATACAGCTGACTCGACAACGCTTTAAACGCACAGATGCAGCAAATACACACAGACCTAAAGACACACACTCAACCTTCTGCTTGCACTGCATCAGAATAAACCCACGTCCAGCCGGGACTCAGGTCCGGACAAATGTTTTAAGGCAAATAAGAAATAAGGCCATCCAAACAACACAGACGGGTTGTTTTCTTTTCTTTTTTTCCTAAAAAAAAACTTCTCTCAAAGCATTTCTTGATTAGAAACGCTGCAGCACATTTACAGATAAATATCAGTTTTACGTTAAAGTTTATAAAATTAAGCGCAGAATCAGTGTTAGAGGCGAACAGCAGCATCCTAAAACACAATAGAAACCAGGAGGTTCTAAAATAATCAAATACAAAAAAAATAACAATGATAATAAAAATACAAATATATGAAGTGCCTTGATAAAAAAACATGTTGACCACTGGAACCTCCCACTGTCTTTACTCAGACTTTTAAATCTGCTTTTGATCCATATTATCCACAAACGCAAACACACACACACACGCACGCGCACGCGCACACACACACACACACACACACACACAATGTATATACATATACATATATAACGTTAAAAAAAGGTTAAACGAAATCTCTAATCTTGAAAAAAAAGACAATTTTCTGCTTATAGTTGCAATGTAGAAATTCAAACAACACACACACACACACACACACACACACACACACACACACACTATAGTACACATATACATACTTATACTGTATGGTATTACTTTTGTTTGTGTATTATACATCTATGGTACACACGCGCGCGCGCGCGCAAACACAAACACACACTTACTTCTCCATCCCTTTGTTAAAACGGACCTTTTGATTCATGAAACGATGCGAGTACTGGAGGATGAAGCGTCCTCATCACTTACTTTGGCACTTGAGGGCAGCGCTGCTGATCCGGCGGCTGCAGGCGTCACACCAGTCCCGGTGAAGCGGCGTGGAGGTGAAGCTGTGGCCTTCACCCCTCTCTGTCTTCACCCTCGGGTCCCTCTGGTTAAAGATGGACCAAGCTTCCATCCTCAGAGGCTCGCTGCGCATCTTCACCACGCCGGACCTCGCCTGGGTCAGCCGGTCAATCTTCAGCCCCCGCAGCTCGTCCACGGCGCCGCTGGAGCTGGAGACGTTACTCGGCCCCGGAGAAGAAGGACACGCTGCGCTCGGCGAGGAAGACGCGTGGATCTTCTTCTCGGCGTTGTTGTTGTTGCCGTTTTCTCCGTCGGGTTGGTGTGGTGATGCTGACGGCGGCATGTGATTGAGCAGCACGAGCGAGACGGACACTGCGGCTCTCGCGCGCTCCGTATCAGCCGTTTTGTTTCGCATCATCTTCTCCAAGGACCATTTCCGCGTGAACTTCTTTCTGCTGCTCGACTTCAGTTTGTGAAAGCGTTGCTGCTCCGACTCGAGGTGGTGTTGTGCCGGTTGCTGTCCGACGGTGACTGACGCCATGTCTTACGCTGAAGCGAGTTGTGAGCGGAATAAAAACTCAATTCGAGCGCCTGCCGCGTCTGTCACGCGCGCGCACGCACGCACGCACTCGCTCTGCCGCGCGCTTTAAACGCTACAGGCTCGAGCCAGCCCCGGCGTTAATCACGTGCCACGCAAATACGTACGTACGTACGTACGTCTCTTTCAAACTTCACTTTTGTGGACATGACGTGTTACTTCACGTGAGTTGGTAGATGACAACAACAGCTCGAATGTAATTAAATGTAAACAAACACAAAACTTTACTTTTTCTAATATGTTACATTTGTTTGTGTGTGCGCGCGCGGGGGGGTGTGTGTGTGTACATATACGGTTGCTATAGATACGTAAATAAAACAATACACAACCATAATGCTTTTTTGAATTGAATTGAATTGAAAAATCCTTTATTAGTCCCACAGCGGTGAAATTTCACGTCACAACAGCAACAACAAATCCAAACAAATAAATAAGCAAACATCACCATAACGCACTGCACACATCATAATAAACAAACAAACAAACAAACACAGACCATAAATGAACCTGCCCGTCATAAGCATAGTGAAGCATTTTTCCATGCTTTATTACGATATAGAACTGAAGACTTAAACAAATAACATTTATTGCAGCAAAGCACTTTAACAACTACAGTTTTAGGAAAGATCAATTTATGTTCATTTGAAAAACACAATCTGGAGCATTTCCCTGGTCACTGAAACTGCACATATGGCACCTTTTACTTACTATGATTACAAAAGTCACAGTTTGTGTGTACTTCCTTACCACCCCATTGTGTCCAGTGATCTAATTAACATGGTGTCAACACACACAACGTTACGCTGTCATCGCTAACACAGTCAAGTGTAGGCAGTTTATTTTTCGGTGTTTTTGTTTAAAGTTGGCAGTATAGTAGATCATGTATCATAGAAGCAAAAATGGTCTTGTGTTCTCACAAGTGATAAACATTATAAAACTTAAAACATTAAAAAGCATAAATTGATACACACACATACATGCTCCAAAACACTCTCAAAATTCAAAAATACTTTCTCACACACGTTTAAACATTTACATTCACAGTACGTTTTGTATAGAGCTAATGTCTGTGTGTATACATAATATTATAGGTGGGCACAGTTTAATTAATCTCTAATTTTTTTAATCTCATTGTACATTAATGTGACATTAATACTACAGACATTTATACTGTATGATGCTTTTTTAGAGTAACAAGGAGTTTTATTATTACGAATAGTTTGTATTTGAATAGTCTTTATTATTACTTTATTATTTAAAGTGTATTATTTTATTATTACTATAATAATAGTGGGGAAAATGGGCTTTGGTTTTTGTAAGCGCTAAGTGTAATATTTGGATGCAGAATCCAGAGATTTCTTAATTGATTCTCACCGTGAAATAGTCTTGCGTTATACAGTATATGTTCTAATAACTGATTATTACACAATTAATACGGTGGAATATTAAAACGCTCATTCTTTAAGTTCTTCAGGATCTTTTCGGTTGAAACATGATTTTCTCGACTGGCTGTCCAGCAGAAATCTCAAGGCTTGAAAATACAACACAGGTTTTATTTAAAGAAGCCGCTTCTCAATGATTTCCATTGCAGTCTGAACTTACCTTTTAATCATGCTGTTGTTATTCTGCAGTTCCTGTGCCACAATCTCTATTTCTTTTTTTAATTTGTTCATTCTGAAAGTTTCAAAAAGAAATATTTGTTTGCGGTTAGAAGCTAATTCATCTATGCTGATTGACTATTCTAAAGACATACTTGAGAATCATGTTTTGACTCTTCTGAGGTTCAGTCGCACCATCAGCATCAGCCTCAACGGACGGATGAATAGCTCGAAGCACAACTCTGTCCAGAATCTGCGACGTTTTACCAGAACACAACGTCACAAATACATATGGTCTGACCAGACAAAATGCAATATAAATCACAGTGAATGCTTTAAGAGTACAGAATATCCTGTGTGCATCTGATAAAATCATAACATTGTAAGATGAAGTCCTGACCTGGTTATGTTGGTCCTCAAGCGTTTGCAGATCGCTCATCATCTGCCGCAATAATCCACTGAATTGTTCCAAACTGGTCTGGATCTCACTCAGAACTCTTCAAAGACATAGATTGTCAACTCAGTATTCCAATGATTGATCAAGGAATGGTCTATTCCTCACCTGTTCCAGCTCCCAGAAGCATGCAGAACCTCTTGATATTTCTGCCAACAATCATCCTTTAATAAAGACTTCACCTTATTTATGTACGACAACAAATTGAACCTGGATTAAAAGACAGTGTCAGGATATTCCAATATTCCGTGTTAAGAGTAATCGTAATATCACTGGTAGTCTTTCAGCAGAATTCTAATACTCACTTTTCAAACTTGTGAATCTGTTCTTCATTGTAGCTGAGCTCTGGAACAAAATAAGGTTAAATGTCGTTATTGAGAGAAACAATTTCAAAAATATTGCAACCTCACATTATACAAACTTACTGTGGTACCCAGACTTACAAATGTCTTTGTTAACAAAAAAAATAGAATTACAAAGCGAGAATATTTCATCCAGCGTCTTTTTCTTGATGAGAGATGAGCAGGTGGGTAAAAAACAGTTGATTAATCTTCACGCACATTAAAAAATAATAAAAACTAAACAACAAAAACACTATTATGAAAATGTTATCGTTTCTAAAAAAAATGTTTGTCAATTTTAAGGGCAACTTTTTCAGAATATTTGATCATTTATCATCTTCACACGATTACACGTAAAACAACAAAAGCTAACAAAATTATATATATAAAAAAAAAAACTATGATATGATTAATGCATTAATAATGTATGAATAATTATAACAATATAATTAACAATAATTAATTAAATTAATAAATATAACAATAATGTTTTTATAAATATAGCGGTTTTCCATATACTTATTTATTTATTTTTTTTCCATGATGACAGAAAGACAAAAATCATATAGGAACAAAACAAAGAAACAAACCGCAAACTATAGAGGAAAAGAAAACATCATGTAATGTGAAACGCTCGAGAAAGGCTTGAAAACACTCACTTTCCGCCTTTTTGTCACTGTAATACAGCTGGTGTATGGGAACAATCTTCTCCAGCAATACCTCCATTTTCTGAACGCTGCGTTAAAAAAAGAACTTTACAAATCGCTAAAAGTGATAACGCTATCTTTGACTACACAACTTTAAAACAATACAATATTGTACATTTCACCATATATGAAAAGGACAATTGCACAATTTGTTGCAAAATGTGACAATTGTTTTAACTTTAACAGACAGTGAAACGTTTTAATGTTTTGTCTGCTCATAATCTTTATATTTAAAAATTAAATAATATTTATTTAAAATAATTATTTCCCAATAAAAACAACATTCTCAGTAGCTAAGTCAGTAGATTGCTGGGTTTTTTTTAAACACCAGTTTGGCTCCCAGGGAGGTCAGGAAGTTTAACGAATTGTTATGTTATCTATTATGTAATTAATGCAATAATCTAATAACTATGTAATTGTTATCTACATGTAAGTCGCTTTGGAAAACAGATTCTGCTAAAATGACTTTATGACTTTATGAAATGAAGTTAAATTAGGTAAATCATAAAATTAACATTGGTTTTGTAATTAAAAAGCAATCATTTATTAAAGTGAACTGATTGGTTGACTTTAGGATACACAAACATCACATCTAATTAAAACAAAATGTCAAGTATTAAAATAAAGCCTAAAATAAAGAGTTAGAAAAAACTTTTGCCTCATATTCACAATGAGAAGTCAGCTTTACCTCTTATCCTGAGCAAATGTCTCCGAGTGCTTGGAGAGCATCACGCGCAGATGCTGCAGCTGATTCTGGTACTCTCTGATTTCAGTGTTGTACATTTGATTTAATCTCACATCCATCTGCACAACACCACACACCAAAGTGATCAAATAAGGCAATACAGATTTTTGAAACGTCACAATTCTTACCAGCGCAAGCTGCTTATTACAGTCTTTCATGTCCGGAAACTCGTGCGGGAACTTCTGTGTGCTGTTAAAATAAAATATTTCCCCATTACAGATTAATACATAACATTCTGCTTATACGCTCCTAATCCAAAATTAAAATAAATAAATAGATCAAAACTAAACTACTATTCATTTATAAAATCAGTTTTAGTTTCATGTTTTAACGGTATTAGATTTTCGAGATTAGATTAGATTTTTGAGCCTTACAAGAGACAAAGTTTCTCTTCGGTACCAAAAGATGAAAGCAGCTTCATATTCACCAAGGCAATTCGATGCATCATATTGTTGCAGGCCGAGCTTGTGTTTTCACTGAAAAGCCAGAACATACATTATGCAATATACATTATGTACATTTATACGTACACTACCGTTCAAAAGTTTGGGGCAACTTTGAAATGTCCTTATTTTTTAAAGAAAAGCACTGTTTTTGTCAATGAAAAAAAACTTTAAACTAATCAGAAATACACTCTATACATATTAGATAATGTGGTAAGCAACTAATCTAGCTGTAAATGTCTGGTTTTTGGTGCAAGTGTACATAAGTGTATAGAGGCCCATTTGCAGCAAATGTCATTCCAGTGTTTTAATGGTACTGTATTGGTGGTTTAATGTTGTAAACCCCTTGTTTGATCATGTTAGCACTGCTGGAAACAGTTTAGCTGGTTAAAGAAGCTATAAAACTGACCTTCCTTTGAGCAGGTTGAGAATCTGGGGCATCAAACGCTCAAAATGGCCAGCAATAGAGAACTGTGAAACTCGACACTCTATCCTTGTTCTTGGAAAATAAAGCGTGACTTTTCACGAGACACACAAAATTGTATAGGAGACACCAAACTTTTGAACGGTAGTGTATATGCCAAAAACGTAACGCAAGTGCTCACGTGTAACTATAAGCTCCCTGCAGAATCAGTCTTGTGTGTCTGTGAAAGGAGCGGGATAAGCGGAGGTACTGGTGGATGGCTTGAACAGTGATCTTTCAGAACAAAAAAAGTACAGAAAAAGTGTGTGGGTTCTAGAACTCTCTTTTAAAAGTAACAAAAAAATAAAGCAGGCCTTTACCTTGGTGAAAGCGTGATCTGCACAGGGGTCGAACTTCCTGGGAATCACAGGGATCTCAGCTAAACAGGAAACCAAGCATAAAAAACATTCCAGTAAATCTCAATTGCATTTTGAATTTTAAACGTGTGTCTACTACAGTATAACATTAAGAGAAAGACTACGGTCCTTACGTTCACTGTACACGAGCCCGATTAGTTTCTCTGGTCTTCGGCTGATCAGAAAGAGAGGGCAATCTGGTCTAGTTGGTGGCAGGTTGACTACTTTCATGGTGGGCTCTAATGCCAATGGATGCCCCTCATACAGGTAATGCTGAAAAACTGGTTCAATTCCCGTCTGAGCATGGACATCCTCAAAAAAGGCAGCAACCCTTGAGAAACAAAGGGGATTTTTAAAAAACATTTTCACTGTTTAATTTTCGTCAATGCGACTGGAATGAATAGTCGAGTACGTGTTGTGAAAGTGGGTGTAGATGCTGTGTGCTGTGGCCTGCTGATGAGAAAAGATGTGGATGCAGATGCGCTGCAAGACGTCCGTGGTGGCAGTGAAGAACTTATCAAAGCCCCAACACTTCTCCTGATCGGCCTTAAGAATCCCAGCTAAAACTGGCACTAGATGCGCTTTCAATCCCCTGAGAAGAGATATGTATAAAGCAATGAAGAATTTTCTCAATGGCTGCTCTATTGTTTATTGACTTTTGTTTCAGCATGAATAAAATCTTACTCTGTTAGTTGGCAGCACTGAGGCAGTGAGTAGCTCCACTCAATAGGCCCGTCTTCCATATTCTGCACACCAGCGATGGCTCCCTCTGGCTTCCCTGTTGTGATCTTGTACCTGGAATTGGATAAATAAAAAGAGACAACAAAACCATTAAAGGTAAAAGAAAGGTTAAGAAAAAATGTGTGAACTAAAACAAAACGATTACATTAAAAATCTCCAGTATAGTGAGACAAAACATCTACAGTAAAGAGGTTATTCACTGATTATGTATCATTTAATTGAAACATTTTGATTATACAATTTAGTTATTATTATATATTTAGTTATTAATTTTATACTAGTGCCAATATTATACTAACGACCATTAATTTTACAATAGATTACAATAGAAATGTGTTGGTGGTGCTGTAAATATATACATACTCTTGCTGAAAATGTTATTTTTTTCATGTGGACCTTTTGGATCAAAACTATTACAAAAAATGGATCTGCAGTACACATATAAGCAAATACAGGGGACCAAATTACACACAAAAAAAAACACACACACAATGTTTTGTTTACATAAAAAAAAAACATACATAATCTGCACATTTCTCCGAGGACCACCAAACGGTATAAAAGGTAGACGGCCGGTAGCCGCATGATAGAAGGTAACACCGATACTCCAAAGATCCACTGATGCTCCATATGATTTCTGCTGAGGCTTCCTTAACACCGCACGTTCATACATGTCAGGATGCTGACGGACACATGGAGAAATAAGTCAAAGGTTATTACTGGAGACACTAATTGTTCCCATTAAGTGTATTGTGTATTGAGAGAAAAATAAAGAGAGAATAAATTCTGAAAATGTTCCTACCAGATATTCCTCTGTGCCATATATAGAAAAAAAGCGCTCATCCTCCACCAACTCTCGAGCCGAACCAAAGTCGGTCAGCTTGTACACGGAACGTCCGTCCTCACCGATTTGCCTCATGATATTGCCAGGTTTGATGTCTCTGTGAACTATCCCATTCTCTTGCAAGTGGTTCATTCCATGTACTACAAAGAATTAATAAGAAGAAAATAATTAAATAAATATAATCTTTTACACAATGATAAATACATAAAACAATAAATACAATTTAAATTTAACAGTTTGACAAAAATTAGAAACATCAATTCTGCATTGTGCAAAATATTTGCAAATATAAACAATACAATTTAATATGACAATATTTATCTTAGTCTAGTAAAGGAAAAAAAAATAGTTATGAGCGTTAATTCACATAGTAAGTAGAAGTGAAAGAGTAAAAGCTTGTGCTATTGATAAAAAAAAAACAAATCTATGCTTTATTACACTTTAACTGTGTATTTGCTGAAATGAAAATTGTGACTGCCCAACAAGGGTTTTGTATTGGAAGATGTGCTTTTATTTTTTTTGGAAAATTCATTTTCTTTCTGCAAGACATTTCCTAAAAACAGACATACAAAAGGGTTCCACGACCCTCCCAATAAAACAAACTCCTAATAAAATCAGTTATAAACGTTGCCATTGATCTTATAATCATATAAATCAAACATAATGTACTATATGCAAAGTTAAAACAATGTTCTTACCCACACACTGCAACATAACGAGGAATTCGGATTCCAAAATACCAAATGCATTCTCTGGCTGTTGCAACTGGTTTAACAGGCTTCCAGCAGAAAAGAACTCCATCACCAAGACCCTCTGTTTCGGATTCAAATGCAGCTGGCATGGGCAAAACCAAGTAACGAACAAAATGGCAAATTAGTACAGCTAAATTTAGAAGTAACCAAATTCAGCTACACGTACAGGACGTGCTACGTAGATCACAAACCACATACAGACACGTACCTCCTCCACAGCAAAGAGCTTAACAATGTTGGCATGATTCAGCCTCTGCAAGACCTCAAATTCCCTCATCTGAACATCTACTGGCCTGTTGTAGCTCACAGAGTTAAAGACCTTCACCGCCACCACCTCGCCAGTTTTCTAACCATTTGGGGAAATATGAGAGGAGTATTACATTACAAATGAAATATATATATATGTATTTTTTTTTTTTACATTTATTCGGTAAGACAGTAAAATTACTTTTGACAACCTTGTTTCGTCCAGCAAAGACAGTTGAAGTTGCTCCCTCACCAAGAATATCATCTGGGAACCAAATATAGTTTTCTGTACTGTGCGACATGGTGCTGAGAAAAGGAAAAAAAAAACATTATCTTTACAGCTTTTTTAATTATCATCAAACACACACATACACACACGACTCAAATAAAATGGCATTTTTGCTAAATGTTTCAGTCATTTTTAACAAAGTCTAGCGATTCTTTTTAGCTACTTACAGAACATCAAATATACAAGTATTTACTGTATATTGTACATGCACAACACCAGGGTTCCTACAGTTTCCAAAACTAAGTTTGTAATAGCATATGGTCATTGGATAAGTGCTAATACAAAGACAGTCGACTATCAATATGTTTGTACGGTCAATTTAAAACAAATGAATGAAACGCACTTGAAATTATTCGTTCACTTTATTGTACAAAAGTTAAAGATTTTGAAGAGTCAAAATTAGGTGTTTTTTTTCTTAACTGTAACAAGCTGGATAATGAACTGATTTTTATTATTTTACAGTACTTTAGTACCACAGTAAGTAGGGGGTACCACTGTATTTACAGTAAAACTGAGCTATTTCAACCTCACATCAACATTGAAATAAAAAAAAAAGGTTTTTGTTGTTGTATGTTGACTGACTGTCATGCTGTTCTGTCTAGTAAGCTTCTTTATATACAGTAGCCTTGTGTGAACATCTACTGTATCCTTTTTTAGACAAATTCCTTCCCTTGCTCCTCTTTTTGCAAGTCGCTTCGAATAAAAGTAAAGTAAAAAAAATAAAGTACAGGTATCTGTTTTTTGTGAGATAAGTATACTGAAAATATCAAGCACTTCATTTAAAGTTCAATCATTTTTAAGGCCTTGAAAAGACATACTTGAATTTCAAGCATTTCAAAGATTTCAAGCACGAGTAGGAACCTTGACACACAGACATAAAACACACTAGTGTTTCAAAAGATGCTACTGTTACTCACGTGTTTATTGATGATTGCTTGGCAGATGAAGGTTACATCAACTCAACAACTCCATTTCTATCATAAAAATAAAAAATTCGAAAAATCGAAAAAAGCAACTTCTATTGTGCTTTAATACGAAAATTAATAACAGAAAAATGTCTTACTTTGTGTCATAATCTGTGTGACCGTTGTGTCGAAAAGCGACATGTTAGTATCTTCAGCTCTTCTGAAAAACAACAACACTGTCGGAATTCAGCCAGTAACTTTTCTGCTACTACTTCCTTGTTCTCAGTATCGAGTTTTACACTGCCTCAGTGTTCCTGGAAAAAGACGAGTCTTTCCGGAAGTCGCACAGAAACCAACAAAAAAAACGAACTGAGCTGTGACGAAAAAAAAACATCTCAAAATTAAAACGACCTCGAATTGAGCAGAATGAGTCTTGTCTTCTACTTTCAGTTGAAGGGACGTCACTGTGATGACGTCACGACGTTCCACCTGATTCTCCTCGCGCTGAGCTGCCAAAGTTTTTGAGTTACACCGAGTTCCTGCAAAGTTACACCGATTTCCTGCTTTTATTGTTACTTGAATAATAATTATTTAAGTAAAATAATCTTTACTTTACATAAACGTAATTTGGACGCTTTTATCAAATATGTGCGTCCTCGTATAATATTCCTGGGTTTATTTGTTATTATCTAAACGTTTGTACTTTTTCCCCGGATTTTCTTCAAATGTTTTTTTCAAATGACTTTTTTCAAGCGTAATCGTCTTATCGAAAAGCCGTGTCACATTTTTAGTGATTACTCATTAATTTACTCATCGCCCACATTCAACTTCTCGTTTCTTCAGTTATTCGTAGAAATGCCGTTTGGACTTTAAATGGGTCAAAACTTTCGTCTTTATCCACAAAAACCAGCTCCTTCATTTCTATTTTACTTCTTGAGTTATTACAGTCCAAGCTTTGGCTCAATTTAAAAATGTTGTCTCTTTGTTTCAATGGAGCCTCTCAGAGAGACAAAAGTTTTGAACATTTTTTTTTTGCCATTTTCTCGTCTCTATTTATGCCAACTTTTATCCTATATTAAAGTATATATACACACAGTACCTGTCTACCTCCACCTTTGTCCATGACACAATTAGGACTAGTGTGAGTTCTACCACAGTTAAATTATTCATAAAGTGTGTTACTTAGTTTATTTAACATATTAAGCGTTAATCGCTTTTGAGTGCTTACGGAGACTGTCATTGGCAAATCAGCAGCAAAAGACAGAATGAGACAAAGAATTATAGCAAGCAGTTTTTTTATTTAAAAATGTTGACTACAAGAACTACATGTGGAATTCTATAAAGTACATTTGAGAATCCACTACTATTGCTGTAACTGTACAATAATGTACCAAACAGAATTAATGGGAACAAAGCGGAAAACAAATGTACCTCTGTAATGTACACTATTGTATATACAAAGTACATCTCAACACAGGTTTCTCTGGTGACAGAATGGACAACTATAAATATTTCTGACAAGACGATTCATTTTACAGTCTTGTTAAAATCGGACAAAAATGACATTTTAACAATATCTATGATTAGCAGAAAAAGAAAAGGCAATTCACTCCTAACTTGTCCACAAACTTACATCGCATTCAAGTGTATACTGAATGATTAAAACCTACAGAATAGGAAGAAAAAAAGGGTTTTATTTGTAAACAGAAGCCTCCGCCGATAGCACACTTTGAAATTACGCACACAAACACCGTGGAAGTCCGTCATTTGCGTGTGAAAGTCCTGACTGGAGAACTTTCCAGCCTTTCCGCGTCGACTTTCATTCTACAAACCCACAAATTCAAACACCAGTTAAGACCTCATCAGACAGCACAAGACATCAGACTTGCAGGACAGAACTATCCAGAAAAGGCTCATCCAAAAAGAAAAAAATCCCAGTGAAACTGAAGGTCTCAGTCACCAACAGCTTGGTCTGTGGAGATAACTCCCAGTCTTCTCACATATAAGGCTCGTCGAGAGCAGAAACGCTTAGGGAGGAGGCCGGGAGCAACCATGGACTGGGTCCGATTGTCAGACATTTAGAGGCTCGATCATCGTTCTTCCCAATATTCTTAGGTATTTTCTGTTAAGCAACGTGGTAGGAAAGCGCTACATCCATTGAGAGCGATGAAGTCTTTCCCTTTTCACATCTTAATGCTGAAGATCTCCAAAAGCTGTTGATAATCTGTTAAAATCCAGAATATACATAAGAAAAGCACACAACTAATATACAATTACCAGGAATCAGACACCAAGATGATGTACGCTAAATAATGTTACTTTGTTTTTTTCTGTTTTTAATACAGGGTTTTGATTCCAGAATCATTTTCAGAGGAGTTTTTTTTTTTCCAGTTTACTCATGTAAAGTAGGAAAATGACAATTGTCTGATCAGTGACTTTATATCATGATGTAGTGACTCTTTAGAATTTCAGAAGTGCTTTCGATCTGCGGAAAGGAATCAGTTCAGACTATTTCTGTGTCTGACATGCAGACGTCTTCTGAAAGTTGGCGAATAAAATTAAAGGCCTCGAAAAAAATTAGGCCTCGGATTAAAATCATGGATTAAGTAGATACAAATCAGAATTTCATTATAGTTATTGTAGGTTTCTGATGAGGAGCCAAACGAGTCGCCAACTTGACGTGAAGAGTCCATTTTCCATGAAATAGTTAAAAAAAACGTATTTGCGATTATACTTCCCTTAAACAGCTACTCGGAGTGAGATTCCACTTTTGAATTCACCCCAAGTCCGATCCTATAGCGTAAAATTCCACAGGAGAAGAATCCGGGCCGTATGCTTGGGAACTAAAGCCGTCCAATCCAAAGCAGTGCTATAACACGACTATATTCGTTACAAATGTGCACACGCACTCAGACACATTGCCATGTGTGTTCACTCTAATGTCTGATTCGGTTAATATTAAAAAAAAAAAAAAAAGACCCTCAGACGGGGCAGGACTTGTCAGTGGGGGGTGGAGGGGGCGGAGGTGTCGGGGGGATGGTGGTGGTAGGAGACCCCATCGCTGGACTCCCCCCAGTGGAGCCGCTCTTTGGGAATACCACAGGTTTGGGCTTGGTTGCCGGGGGTCGGCTATCTCGGAAGGAGGATCCGGAAGCAGAGAGAGCAGTGGAAGACAGGGATGATAAAGGACTCTTGGGGCTGGCGCTCTTACAAGGCCGGAATGTGGATGGCATATCGCTGGCTGAACTGGCACTGCGCTGCAAAGGATGCTGGGAGGAGTCCACGTCGCGCAGCAGTCGGGAATGAAGGGGGCTGGATGGTTCGGAGGCCCCGCCCCCTTTCAGCTGCTCGAGAGTGTCCAGCACGACGTCCGGAGCGTGTTTGACGTTACTCTTCCTCTCCAGCTCTCGTAACTCACTTAAAGCTGTGTTCATGGTCGCTTCAATGTCCTGAAAGAGCAAAGAACGTGTTGGTCAACACCATTGAGATTATTGATCCAGAGTTATAGTATCAGGCCCAGCATGTTAAAATAAACATGAATTAAAATGTATGAAGAGATTTTAGATATCTCAGTGATGCTTTTCAGAAATAAATCGTACCTTTTAGAGAAACTTTTTTTTTTATTTTTAAGACATTTTTTTTAATTTAATTCCTATCTAAATCGTATATCAACATTGTGCAATACTTTTTCCATTCATATTCTTTATCTTTATTTATTGTTTTACTATTGGGGCTGCTGCAAAATGTGAATTTCTCCTTGTTCTCATAAAGGTAATTTATTTGTTTTCTTCAAACGGCAAAATGCAGTTTAATTCACAAGCCAGTTGTACTTTTAATCCACTAGGTGGCAGCAAACACACAAAAATAACTTATTGACGAACGATAACCTTTATCACATGTAGTAATGGTTTAACTTGGTTCCTGTCTTTCCTGATGTGAAAAAGACAATAGTGAAATTAAAATAGGAAAAAATGTTGATTCAAAATTGAAACAAAATTTGAATCAAATTTGAATGTCATGTAGCTCAAAATAAATAAACACAAATGAAAAAATATGCGCATGACAACTCACGCCATGAAGCTGAAATCATAAGAGCAAGTGGAGTTTGGTTAATGGTAATTGTTAGATTACAGAACAGAAAGTTCTGTACCTGTGAGCTGTGCTCCACCTGAGTGAAGACCTCGTGCTCCAGAGGTCTATGGTTGCTGAAGCTCTTGGAGCGTCCGGCAGGGTTGGTCTTCCGAAGCTGAGGTCCTTCCGCCTTTGTCTTCAGAGAGGTATGGCGGGTGATGGAGTTAAGGACGCTGTGAGCACTGACCGGTCTCTTATCAGCCTCTTTAGGTGGTCCTGCAGACATGGATGGGGTCTTCAAACCTCCAGTCGCCCCGGACGAGCCCTCAGCATGGCCCTCCACTGGCCGGAAACTTCTGCGGAAACTAGTCGCCTCGGGACGTTTTCTTAACCTATACATTAAAAATGAGATTAGCTTCATCGACAATGACATACGTATTTGAATGTATTAGTTATTAATTAATATACTTGTTTAGATTAGCCAAGTAGATGTCGGCCACGTGTCCCCCAGTAGGTGAGCTGGCACTGGCCCGCGTGGACACTTTCTCCTCCACAGATTCATGGGCATCAATGTCGGCTTTGGGACTTCCTCTGCCTGCAAATCCATCCGGCCTGTAATACAGCACAACTTATAGTCATAAAACACAAGCCCTGGAAGCCCTGAAGGTCACAAAGGTCAGACTTCTTACATGTCCTGCACCACTATATACTGGTGTGGTATCAGTCCTTCGGCTCCATTGTGACGCCCCTCCCACCAGTCGTCAGACGCACGGCTGTATAGCAGTAGAGACGCCCCCTTTTTAAAAGAGAGCTCGCGATTGGTGCGTCCGGAATAGTCAAAACGTGCGATGGCCTCGATGGGGTCGGACTCTGAAACGTTGAATGACCTTGACTTTACTATTCGGAGAAGTAACAGAAAAGAACAGACAGGAAGGAGGGAGAGCAGAGAGGTGAGAAAGCACAGGGAGAGGAAAAGGTTATCACGTGGCAAGCCAGGCAGGTTAGGGCACTTTTATTGAAACAGATTGTGAAACCAAAGTCTTTGTGACAAGGTGGAAACAAGTTTTAAAGATCTGGCACAGTCTGTAAGCCCGTGTTAGTCTGGACTCACCATCATCACTGTTTTGGACGTCAGAGGTGGCGTCAGGGGTGGATTCGTCCACTAGGGGGGGCTCGTTGTGTGGACTATCACTGATGGAATGAAAAAACAACAACCCTCGGAATTAGTAAGAAATCATTTACATTAACACTTATCAAACTATTATAGACTTGGAAATGTAAGCACAATTTAGTTTGATTTTATCGGGACAGCTACTGTTAATTTAATTTATCGGAATGCCAATTTGCCAAAAAATGTCCACGGTAATACGGCTTGATAAATATCTACGTAAGCATCGTTAAATAAAAACCTTAAAGGGAAAGCAAACAGGCAGAAGGTCAGGTCACTTTGTCAAGCTGTGAAGACACACAGCACAATGTAATTTCATTTTTAAAATCACACAAGGCTGCAAATTCACCAATAAATGTATTTAAAATGATTTATAATTCACATTCTGGTGTGAATCTTTAGAACCAGTCTGTTTTAACCAATCAGAGCTCACTCAAACTACAATAAAAATGTTCTGAAGAAATATTCTGCTCTCTATTTGTTCACCATCCCTCTAAATCAAGAAACGATTAAAAAAGAAAAGTTAATAAATTGAAAGCGGATAATGTTGGACTCTTCACAACCTTGCGTTTTTTTCCCTCTCACCGCCTTTCAGTCTTTTTTGAAGCAAAACAGGAAGAAGGTCCCAGCGAGAAGGATCAAAGCCCAACTTTAGGTTCGCCTCCTGACTCCAAACTGAACCAGCTCTCGCAACTCTACTGGGGATTCTGATAGGGCCGGAACCGCTGCACTAATACAGCGGAAAAAATGTCTCGTTTCCAAGGTCATACAAGGCCTGATAAAAGCTTTTGTTATGGAATTCACAGGCCAAGAACCCCTCTAATACCCTGGTATTAATTTAATATAAAACTGGACTGTACAACATAATCTCCTCTTGAGCATTCGACCAAAAACACTGGCTAATTTACTGTCATCACCGCACCGATAAAAACCATTCACTTGTGACATATGCTGGAGGAGATTCAAGCTCAACACAGAACCAATGCTGCAGTCTAACCAGCTGGAAAATAGTTCACTAACCATCCCAGTTTATGACTTATACAGTTGGCCCGCATAAGACCTTGAAAAAAGCTTCTTTCCAGTATAAGATACAAGGAACTCTGGGATAGTGCAGATGTTTGATGATTTGCATTTGGGTCTGAAGGTTTGGACAGTGCTCATCATCTCCACGGCTGCAAAGGTCCTGTGGTCTTCCTGTCACTCATTTAAACGGCGAGTGAAGCTTTGACCCGAGATCTTAAGGTAAACGGATCCTCGTGAGTTCTTCACACTTGAGAACGTGAGCTTGAAGCTTTGCTGGTTCTTTAAGTTTTCCCCAGAGACGGAGAAGGTCGCAGGCGTTTTCTTCGGGCAACGACGTAAATCATGACATTAAAAATGGCATTTATTTGTAAAAAAGAAATAAACGTATCTATTGGCAATATAGTTGTACAAAAGGTTATAGTAATAAAAGTCCTCAAATGCCACACTATTTATCCATCTGCTTTTTTGTAATTCCACAAGTAGCCAAAAACATATTTTCATTCCCAAATTATTTCAGCCATTGAAAATTTGAACTATTTTATTTGTTTAGCTTTTTTGTTTTTGAACATTCACGTTCTGTTTTCAAGCTCATTTTCATCATAATTTGTGACTGAGCTCTGAAATCTTAATTGTCTAAAGATGCGAGCCTGCATATGAAATATAAATAATTCTAAACAAATTATTGATGAATTTGCAGTCACACGTGACTTAAAAATGTAAAAAGTTCTGGTTTAACTTTGTTGCAGTTTTTCAACGGCAAACAAATCGGCGTAAATTGTGCTGTCAGTCGTTGCCGCTTTTGGCAGCTTGACAAAATGACCTGTCTTTCTGCCAGTTGGTTTCCATCCAAGTTTTTAAATTCACTACTTGTTACACAAAATACCGTAAAACCAGGGCGAACAGCCAAGATGTGCATGAAACAAAACACTATTCTGAATAAATTAAACCAAAATGTCAAATTTGAATTCCCATTATAATTGATGAAATGAGATCCAAACTGACCAGTATTCCTCAGTTGCTCCGCCGCGGTCATACACCGGCCCTTCCAGCTCATGGGCCCCCGGAAAGATGCTCTCATGGTGGATAATGATGGTCTTGATGAGCTCATTTACATGAGCCTGACAGGAAACTTGGTCGTGGCCCTCGGGAACAGACATTAGAGTTGGACCGAAGCAGATAGCCAGGTTGTAGGGGTCCATCATGTTGTCATCACTGTACTGGGATAAACTAGAAAAGACATTTGTGGTGAGGACCAGGTGGAAACTATATTACCATTTATACATACTCAAATATAGGAAAAAAAAAAAAAAAAAACACAAGCTCTACTCAGTCAGTGTGGTATTTGAAACATGAAGGTTGTGGGTTCAAATCCCCGGGAAAGCGTCATGTTTCAAACATTTTGACACTTTTTAAGTCACTGTGGAAAAAATCTGATAAATGAAACAATGTGAACAGAATGTATATGTCAAATGTAAATGTATCATCTGGAGAACTTTAGTGCGCTTTAAAGACACCCAGTAAAGGAACAGAATTGTCAGAACTTTGTGCAATCAATGATTCATTGTTCATTGATTCAACATAATAGAAATTTCAACATTATCACACTTAAAATAAAAAAATGAAAAAGACAAAAATTAAACATTATAACTCGTAGCATGCAATGTGTTACTCCTGTAACATTTACACTCCAGCAAATTTATTTCAGTTGATGTGTCTTTATAATTTGAGAAAAAATAATATATAAAATACTGTGTAAATTAATGTGTGCAATCTTTAATAAATTATTATTTGAGAATGAAATTGTTTATTATTATTATTTTCTGTCTAATCAATTACTCTCCTCTTACTTAAAGCTTTTTCTTCTGAGAATATTAAAGTGGTTTAAAGTTTGTAGTAATGTAGTCATGTGTGCTGTTCAATAAATGTATGTATTTAAAATAAAAGGAAGATGCTAGGTTTGGAGAGGTGAAAGGTCAATAACTTCTCAAGAAGAGGCACACGTCTGTCTTGTCCGGAAAACTGCTCATCGCTTAATGACTTTATAAACACAACTGGTAGTAATGCAGGCGACCATCGGCCCAGGCAAACCTAATATGGCCCCCACAGTGGCTTTTATAGCTGGGAAAGGTCTACCAACAGTGGAGCCATTCACAGTGGATGGACATCCAGCACCTCTCTACAACACACCAGCTTCCACTTTCTGGCCGTGACACAAGAGCTGGAAAGAGCTCAGTCACACTGGGAAAAGCACACACACACACACACACACACACACACACACACACACACACACACACAAACACACACACACACACACACACACGCTGGACCAGAAGAGAAGAGCACACAGTGGTCTGGAGGGTCTTTCAAAAGGACCACAAGGTGGAAAAAAAAAAAGTAAGGCCCTTCCAAGAAGCTCTAAAGCCATGGAACCAGGCCCACGCTCTGCTTCATACAAAAAACACTTACATTGGTAATAAAAAGGGCTTGTAAAATGGTAAGTTTAGAAATTACAATAAGGCTTTGTATGTTGGTAAGGTCAGCCAAAAAAATCATTCCAACTACTGGTCTTTCAATCCCCATTTATAAGACTTTTTTTCTTTTTCTATAATTCATAAGACGCTTTAGTATTTATATTATATTTAGTATAGTACATATACTATACGTATATTCCATATCCTATATATTCCATATCCTATATATTCCATATACAGCATAGAATTGTAACGGCACTACAATCTACGTATATATAACACATCCATAATATAACTACACATATAATTTGACATTGGACAGACTCTGTATTTCGTCGACTTTTCCATTGACATTTCCTCTGAATTAAATTTCATCCCACTGCTTTCATTTACAACTTTTGGCTCGAGTGGGAAATCTGAGCTTCTGTCAGGAGGTGATTGTCCAGTTAAACCATAGTCTGAACTCCACTTTACACTTCTTTTGACTGCACACGTGCTTTGCTCCAGTCACTTACTGGTTCAGGAAAGCAAACAGGTATCTCATGACCACCTGCGTGCTGCTTGGAAGTAACAGCAGGACTTTGCGGACATGGACGGCTCTGTCCTGAAGACTCTCCATTGCTGAAAAAAAAAAACAATGGCAAAAGCAGACGTTAATTTAGGACTAGAGAAAACTCCATTGTTCAATCTGCGAAAATCATTTGTGGGTGTAGGAAGCAGAGAGGACACTCACAGACACAGGACATGAGATCATGGAAGACTTCCTTCGGAAAAAGGGCGTTCTCCAGGCCTCTGAAGTAGAGCTTCAAGACTCCGGCGATGGAGTCCATATCGTGGTCGTTCTGATCTCCAGCCAGTGGATCCTCACCTGAAGACACAAGGACCTGTGAGTGTAGAAGTGGGGGAGGGAGGACGAGGACTGACCAGATAACTCACCTCTCTCAAAAGCATTCTTGATGTCGTTGACCTCCACCTGAGAGCCAGACACCCTGAAGATGCCCTCGTGATGCAGACCTGCCAGGAACACAGATGGAATCAGACACAGAGAACATACCGGAAGTCTACGCTCCACGACTTCACTGCAGGACTGATGATGTAATGATAAAGCTGGATGCACAAGTGCTGACAAGATAAAATAAACTAAACAACTCGAATGAGCCCTTAACTCAAAGTTATTTAGTGAGGTTTGTGCTAGTTAATAGCAACTAAGAAATAATAATCTGCCATGTGGTATGTGTGTCAATGAAAGAGAAAGTAAATTTGTGCGCGTATGCCTTTTTGAGTGTGTGACAGTTGCAATTAGGAGTGACTATGTGTGTTTGTTTCTGTACACTCCATGTGTGTGAAAGAGAGTGAAAGTGTGTTTTAATGTCTAAGTCAGTTTCTATGTGAATATGTGCTTTGAGTTTGTGTCTGTTACTCTTTGTTGGTGTGTGTGTGTGTGTGTGTGTGTGTGTGTGTTAGAGAAAAACGTTTTGACCAGGTCTTACAGTTCATATTATTAAGAAAACGTCTCATTTATACACATACGCATATTACAAACTAATTTTGTACACTAGAAACTATGAGGCTTTTTGTCAAGGCACTTTAAATACAATGTAGCATCTGTGGCACATCAGCAATACATTGTGATTGAAAGAGCAAGGAAGAGGAAAAAGAAATGGTGCTTTTGGCAAGAGGAGGAAGGGGGAGAACTCACCGTGTCGACTGATGAAGCGAATACAACTCTCCACCATCAGGGGAATGATTTGGCCGGACTCCTAAACACAAGAGAGGGATATAAAGGCCTGGCGGAATTGGGCGCTGGAGGTTTTACGATTTTTCTTCGGAATAGAGCTTTGGGTTTCTCCATAATGGTAAAGTTGAAAGATATTATTAAAAAAAGACAAGCAGGCGTCAGGCGAAATTTTGGAGCGATGATAAAAACAGCGCAGGCCGAGCCAATGGGGAATGGGGCAACAGTTGCTAGGAGACCGTTTATCGACACAGCTTCCTTTTGTTTATTACGCTGAACAGGAAATGGCCAAACAAAGGGGAAAATGAGAGCGTCTGCCTCAAACTCGACAGAGTAGATCTACATTACAGCTGCGGACAACACTGGTACTACATTACTAGTGTTGCAGAAACTCTTTTGATATTTTTAGACTATTTGTATAATCTTATAACGTAAGGATGGACATTTATTTATTTATTCCAGGGTCACGTGAGGAAAATTATATTTTGTGGAGGGCTGGATATAATATATTTTTCTTTTACAAGAAAATATTTCAGTGATGTGATTCACTATGTATGTGGATTAAAAAACTACATGAAAAATATAGGTGCAAGCAGCAACTGCGGGACCTTTATCATCTTTAAAATCTTTTAAAAAATGCTTTGGAGCAGGAGCTTATAACCACCCGACAAAATGTAATCATTCTACGAAAAACAAGACTTATGTTGGATATTTAAGGTCACTGTTTGGAACAAAACTCCAAATTTTACAAAATGTTACAATTTCGACATTCTTCAACTCCTAGTAAAACCAACACTAATATAATATAAAAATAAAATAGAAAATGTTGTAATTTGTAATTAATGTTACATGGCCTGGTTAAAGTCAATCTAAACTTTATTTTTACATTAATTTGTCAGAACTTTATTCTAAAGTAACTTGTACAACGAACAGACCGAGTTCATTCTTGTGACCTTTGTGTTGTGGCCTGTGACTTTTTGATCACAAGTCTAACTCTCTACCAGTACACTACAACTGCGTGTTAACCTTCAAAGCCATGTGTTGCATTTTTCAGGCCATTTTTTAAAAATACATGTTTCATTGGAGGATTAATAAACTATTACACATTGATTATGATTCCTTTATGATTTTTAGTTGTTTTAGTAAGCACCTAAAATACTTCATCAAATTCGTGGTAGTTAGGAGCATAATGTTAATTTTACACGTTTATACTTTGTATGTGTATACATTCTAAGCAACTAGAATTTTAATTTAGCAAAATATAGCATAAATCTGTGCGGATGAACCAGACATAATTATTTTACATTACATCATTACATAAGCTCTGAACCCGGTGTTCCCTTTGCAACCTTAGAGAATGGAGGCAATTACCTGTGTCCGCACTGTTGAATCCCTCCGTCCGCTGAGAGGAAAAAAGAGAGAGAGAAAATCACCTCATTACTATAGAGTGTCTTTCCTCAAACTGCTCTAATTTTCTTCTACATGCAACTCGGGTTCCATTTGGGGCCATTACAGCATTACAATGACCCTCCAGAGAGGGGTCCTATTTTAATCCGTTACCCTCAAACACACGCGCACACACACACACACACACACACACACACACACATTTATTACTACTTGTTTTCAGTCCATGTTTAGTGTCTCTTCTTTGAACTCTTGCTTAAAGGTCTGTTCCCATTTTCATCCTCCATTACAACAGCAAGGCCAAGTCACCTACCACCAGCCTCAATAAATAAATCAGCAGATGTGAATAAAGGATGACTGTGTCTAGACGAGATATTCATCTATAAAGGTCCATGAAACATCTGCGTGTGCGCTAAATTAAATCTTGACTGTAAATGGTTTAGGTTTTTCTGGGGTTTGTTTAGCTTCCCGGAGGACTTACCTGGCAAGGCAGTAGTCAGTCTTCTGACCTAATGGAGGAAGACAAAGCAGACTGTTAAAGAGAGGATGGATGTGTGGAGAAGTGGCCACATCTGGCCAGAAAAGATGCCCAGTTTCCTCTGGGACTAAAAAGTTTTTTTCAAAACTTCCATTTAGCAGATAAACTAAACATGAGATCTGTCAATTTCATTCATAATACTTTCACAAGACCTAAATTCAAAATCAAATACTTTAGTTTTGAATTTGCTAGACCTTGAGACTCAAGCGTTTGTAACTCAATTGTAATGCATTTTGTCTGGGTCTTCATAAACTAATTTCGAAATGAAAAATTTATAGAAATTTTATTTTGATGCACAGTGTGCAATAACAATGAAGTATATCTAATCTCATGGCATTTAGATTATTGATTGGCAAGAAAAAATAGTGAGCACATCACTTCAATACTGGCCTCACTAGACTGGCTACCAGTTAAGTCTTGTTTAGAATTCGAACACTTCGTTGTTGATCAAGATGTCTGCTATCGAATAATCAATTGCTTCTTTCAGCCCCTCGTCTGTGTTTTATTACTGAGGGTGGTCAGGCTTTTGCAGTAGCAGTTCTCCGTTTGACGCTTTTAAAATCTAAAAAAAATCTTTATTCATCTTTATTTCTGTTTGAGTGTGTACATTTTAATATCAATGCTTATTACAGTTTAAGGTTTATACTAAATACTGTTGTTATGCGTCACAATTCACAATACTTCCATCTTTTCTTGTTTCATACTTGTTGTAGAGCACTTTTGGTTTTTAAATATCCTTGATGAACAAACAAACTAATGTTCCAAAAACAATCAATACTCTTAAGAACATGAGTGCTTACATTGCACTTCTGCTTTTAGCAGAAACTTCTAAGTGACTTTTATTGCAAGGTCAGGTTATATGTACATCCATACAGCTTCACCCATTTCCTGGGAATCAACACCACAGCCGTTGGTGCTACTGAAATGGTGCTTAACTGACAATCAAGAACAACATACTAACAAGAGCACATACTAAACTTGTAAAAATCTTACTTGTAACTTACACATACTAAAAATGACTAATAATTGAAATATACATATTTTTTTCTGTAAGACAATATTTTCTTCATGAAATTTGCAAAACTGTCTGATTGGCTGACTAGTCTAGTGGAAAGTATAGAATGAAGTAGTAGTTAAGAGTGAACGGAACTGTGGGAAAGCACCTCTGTGTCTATCAAAGACAAAGTAGAACTTATTTTCCAAACCTCGTAGCACAGCACATGACCTTTGACCTCAGGCCGGCAAGTAAGTGAGAAGGTGATGTCATATTTTACACACACACAGACACACACACGCTCTATATAAAAGCCACCTGCTAAACCTTCAATGTAAATGTAACTTACATATAAACAATATTATGTTGTGAAGAAAAATATAAAAAAACGACAATTAAGCATTATTAACTATCAAATTATACATTAACAATACATTCTTATTGCTTCTCAGAGAAAGTACTGCTCCTTTTTTATAAAAAAAATTAACTTTACTTAACTCATTAAAAAAAAACATTCAGAAATCTCATATAAATGATTTTTTGAACTGAAATCAAATCACATCTTTTCCTCAAACTTCTGGCAGAAAGGACCGTGCTTGTGCTTATTTTTTGCTCTTTCGTCAAATGTCAGAGCACATGATGTTCTTCCTTATATTAAATGCGCAAATGAACAAGTCTGCTTTATTATTTCAAGACTACTCACTTTCTCCAAGAGTCTTCTGAATCAGGTCCTGTTTAGCCTGAAGTTTGGTGATGAGGTTCCTGCCTTCCAGAAACTCCTTCAGTTTCTAAAACGATTGACACAAAACCATCTCAAAACTTATCAACTCTCATTCATCCACGGCTGGTGGCTATAAGGTGAACGAGGGGACAATAAATCTATTCTCGTCACCTCCAGCCAGAGTATCGGTTTCTCCGCGTCTTTTCATTGGCTAGCTGGTATTGACGCTATACGTCTTGTTGGCGTAAACATTAATTTCACATCCACTGAAGCTGAGGGAGCTGCAGGATCTATGTTTTAATAGCCTAATGGCTCTCTGGGGGCGAGAACCCTGACCTTCTGGAAGCCGGACAGCAGACAGACGAATGGGGGAGGATGGACAGATGAGGAGAAATCTGAACTGAGAAGGGAATGATGGAGGCTCTCTGGACAGATGCTTGGAATTTCATCCATCATATATAACAGTTCTACCAGCATGAAAGTTATGTGAACACATGAGGAATGGCCAAAAAAAGAGAGATTTGACAACAGAGCATGGTTCTTCTAAACATCATAAAGAGGCAATTGTAGATCTAAATATTGCAACAAATTGTGTAACAAAACCAGAGACATGAATTTCATTCTATTACTTTGTTTTTCAGCTTTTAATGAAGAAAAACTAAACATAATTTATAATTTTTTAAATCAAAATTGTTGACAACTGTGACATATAGCAAAGTATAGAAATAAACTGGGTCCTACGTTTTGTAATTGAAAAACTATATTAAAATGAACAGAAATTGGCAAATTAGCCAGTAGGAGCTTCCTTTATGGATTGTGGTTGGTTGATTAGTTATGTATACATGCATTTATGTTTCTTAAAATTATATATATATATATATATATATATATATATATATATATATATATATATATATATATACTGTATATGGGAATAAAAGAAAAAAAGAAAAGAAAAAAACAGAACATTTAAAAAAATTAATAAAAATAAACCCACTTGCTTGGGTCGTGATATATTCCACAACATCAGCATTCCACACTCCGTTCCCACATTTACACAAACATCAAATCAAACTTCTTGTTGTCCACTATTTACCGTGAAGTAGAACTGTTCAGTCTCCTGCTGGTTGGCTCGTCTTTTGGCCAGACTAGGTTTGCTCATGAAAGATTCAGACGCAGTGGACTTGACAGACTCCATGGAGTTACTGTGGTGAAAGCAGTCAGTCACATCGAAGTCTTCAATGGTCACCATGTCCTGGATGGTCTGTAAAGTGGCTTCCATTGTTTTTTTCACCTGAGAATGAGAACAAAAACTACAGTCAAGGTGGCTTTTTTAGAGTTTGTAGGTTAGAATAATTAAGAATAATTGTTAATTTTGTTTACAGGTAGATATTTTTAATAGTTTGTTTTGTAAGCTCTGCTTGTTTTGAGGAATTACTGCCAACAAATGTCAAAACATTACAAAAAAATATTTGATTTGATAAAGAATGAAAACATAAAAATCTACAGTGCATGTAAAGACGTATTAATCTAAATATAATATTTTAATAATAATAATAATATGCGGTAAAAATATTACAATCACTGTCAGACTACTGCACGATAAATTGACAGTGTCATACAAATATGCTGCTATAGTATTTTTCGACTATGCATTTTAAGGAGCACAATCAGGAAAATATATTTCCAAATCTTTTTTTTCTTTAAAATTTAAAAACAAAACTTTGAAAAACGAATTCTAAAAATTGTTTATGGCAAACCAAATTACCATTTAAATCTCTGCTTTGACTACTCATAAAAAATGTTCCATATTGAACAAACAGTGACTAGGGTCTAGTAACTAGACAAAGCTCTTTCAGATTAGTCGAGACCGTTTAAATGATAAATCGGCTTGCCATAGCTCACTCTTCATCTCTGAGTAAAGTAATACTCTGATACAAACAGTAAAACTATCCATCAAGTGGTGCAGCGTCATAGTTTGCCAATGTTGTAATAAAACATTATGACTTTTTTGTTTTACTATATTAAATTGTTCAGTAAGAACACAGCAGAATAAAAAAAAAATAAAACTAATAATAATAATAATTAAGTGTGCTTTATAATTCTGAAAATATGGTCTACAGAAAATACGTCAGATCCAATCAGAGGAATACAAGCAGATTATTTTGATATATTGGACCTCCTCATTCTCTATCGTCAGCGTGGACAGACGAGACTGTAACTGTTGGCATCTCTGGATCAGCTCTCCCTGCACAGACTGCTGGGCGCAAAGTTGACCAACCTGACAATTACAAAAAGTACGATTCACAAAACTGAAACCTAACATTGAAAAAAGGGGAAAGAAATCTGCTCATGAAGCACTGACCATGTCGCCCATGTGAGACTGGAAATCGAAGCGCATTGGAGGACAGAAGACGTTGTTGTAGGTCTCCATCAGCCTTTGTTTATCTGCGTTGGCCTCCAAATTCTCTGCAGCATTCTCAATGGTCTCCAGACCAGTGTGCTTGGAAGTCTCCACGTTAAACTCAGCCGAGAGGTAGGTCCGCAAGGCACGGTTTAGGCTGGCATGATAACCCAGGTCACAGCACTGGAACGACAAAAAAAGGATTGGTTGTTTTCATTTAGTTTCCTTCTTGATTTTATATACAATTTACACTTCCTTGTGTGTAACTATAATCACTTTATAGTTAAATGCAGAGCATAATTTCGATATGGTCCGTAGAGGCTGTACTGACATATCTAGTGTTTATTCTACTGATTACACAACAGTTCTGAAACGGAAGTTCAGTTTATAATTTGTACAAACAAACCATCCAATTAAGTGTCAGAACTGAGGCTGGATCTCCATAGGGAGGAAATCTGCCCCATACCTGGCTTGACAACTTCAGTTTCAAGCTTTGGACTCCAAGGCCAGTCAAAGTAAATCCACCACTCCTCTTCACTTTTACTCAGAAAGAGTCTCTGTTCTAAAGGACGTGTGGGATTCAGACCCAGAAGACCAGAGTAACATGAGCAGGAGATCCAAACACTCCGTGGACGCCTAGTTAGAAGGTATCTGAGGCTGATTTGGTGGGACAAGCGAGTTCCCCTGCAAAGTTCATCTAGTCGACTGCTGCAGGATGAAGGTTGTCAAACACAAGGCAGCGCTGCCATGAAGAATAACTACTCGGGACCACTAAACACCCTGTCTGCGAGAGCCACTCTTAGCTAGTAAAGTGTGTGTAGATCAACTTCTGACTGTGGTCAATGACTGTTTTAAAAAACCCACCTGTGATATACAATCACTTAAATGTAACACACATTTAAAAATGGGGACTTACAGTAATTAATTGATTCATGAATTACTCCCACTTTTTGTAAAATTATTTATTTTGGCTTATTGAAAATTTTTGCCTCTACTCCATCACTTTTTGCTTCATTTTGTCATACTCTCACTCTCTCTCTCTCACTCACCCCCCACCCCTCTCTCTCACAAACACACACACACACACACACACACACACACACACACACACACACAGGGCACAAAAGTAAGTGACAATGTTTCTTGTGATTCAGTTAGACAATTATTTATGAGCATGTGGATTGAAAAGCACATTTCTAAACTTTGACAAATGATGAGGACTTACATCTATGAGGTCAGACAGATCGTGTATGTAGTATTTGAAGACACAGCTGTTGGTTGCCTCCAGAGCCAGAAGATACTCGTTCCTGGCCTTGATGGCTTTCAGCTTGTTCTCAGTGTATTTCGCTTGACGCTAAAAATGAAATCCAAATGCACACATTTAAATAAGAAAATCAGTCCATTAACACAAAAAACTAGACACATTTATGCAAATTCGAGTTAAGTGAGAGATTGCAGAAATTGACATAGAAAATACATTATGGGCAAAATAAAAAGGTAAATATTTTCTCATGCTTGAGTCAAATTATGTTGCCCTTTCTATTCAGCATTTTTGGTGTCAATATGTTAATCAGCATCTAACTACGGGTCACTTTACAGGGAAAGCCTATTTCACGAGATTGAATGAGAGAGAGAGAGAGAGAGAGAGAGAGAGAGAGAGAGAGAGAGAGAGAGAGAGAGAGAGAGAGAGAGAGAGAGAGAAAATGTGAAAAAAGAGAAAAAGGGATGGATGGATGGATAAATAGATCCAAATCCTTCTCTTTCCAAATCCCCTGATGTAGCCATCTTGTTGCTTCTCTTCCTCTCACCTTCTCCTTCATCTTCTCGATTTTCTTGACAGAGCTGCGGCGCACATGCTTGTCCTCTATCTTGATGTTGGTGAGAGAATCGGGCGAGCGAGGGGTCTGCTTGTCCTCATGCCGGATGTTGCGGCTCATCTGCTTCTCTTCCTGCTTCTCTGCCTCCTTCAGCTTGCTCTCCGCATTAATGCTGTCCATGTTGTACATGTGATAGGCCTTCATCACCTGTGGGATGAGAAAAAAGAGGCACATTTAGAAATAAAAGCAATATTGTTTATAATATACTGTAATATATATTTTAATATTTTATTATAAGCTTATTTTTCCCAAAGTTTGTAGAATTTAGATAGAAGCCTAAGCCTTTTTTACTGATTGCGGATATGTCTTTACTAACTGAAATTCTGAGAAAAAAAGTGCTAAAACACAAGAAGAAAAAGTCTAATCTATAATGAAGAATTGGACTTTGCTTTCCTCTGACTTCCAGTAGGCCGAACTAATCACCCAGAGTTCCCGTCATTTCTCCCTCTGACTTAAATAATGCACATACCACTGAAAACGATCCAAGGTTTATTTTCAGAAATCATAACTGTTTAATTAAAGGATTCAAACACGTTTATGGACTATTAAAAACGTCTTTCCAAGAAAGCACAAGTGCGATGGAATGGGTTTTCTCTTTAAACAAGACCTTTCCGACCACATTTGAGACCAGGACGCCCCACCCTGAAAAACCCTGTTCTGTTCTCAACACCAAATATCTTCCCAACTCAAATATTACCCTCGATTTGATGTCGTATTGCTTAAAAATAAGAGCTTGATACCATTAGACGTATTTGGCTGCGTGCAGACAGTGAAAGGCATGCATGGGTGGGATTCCCATCGAGAAGGAAGCGCTAAGGAATTCCCTCGCACCAAAGTGGAAAGAGTAAAGTGAGTTTGCTAAAATGGCCACTAGGGACTGTATTGAAATTGTGCCCTATGTTTTAATCGTCCAGTGAAGTTACACACACACACACACACACTGCAAAAAAATAATTCTTGACAAGCCAAAAGATCTTGAAATTGCACAATAAAATCTTGTTTTTTTTAGCAAGATAAATAAAGAGTAAATTATTAATAGGACTTGTTTCAAGCTGTCTTACCAAGTAAAATATTCTCAGCACACTGGCAGATAATTGTACTTGATTTCTTTTTACTCATTTTGTTTTTTTTTTTTTTTTTTTTCATTTGCATTTTTGCCATGCACACACACATACACAATGAAGTGAACACATACAAACCCGGAGCAGTGGGCAGCTTTAAGCCAAGTCTTGCTCAAGGATACACTGTTGTGAAACCCACCAATCCAGAATTCAAACGCAAAACAAAACATGATTTGAGATCTAGTGAATCATGTCTGGATATTCCATGGTCTATGGCTAATTTCAGAGTCTGACGCTGGGCCAGGGGCTTTCTGTGGAGATTTCCTGTTCTCCTTTTTTTTCTACTGGTTTCCTCGGATGTCTCTTGAGGTAAGTGGAGGATCCACAGGCATGGATTTAGTCCGAAAAAAGGCATTTAAGTGAACGGGAAAATACTGCATACATTCCGTAGAAGTGAGCAGTGGTGTAAAGTGCTTTAGTAAATTGACTTTGTTACTTTGCTTAAGTATTTCTGACTGCTTTGTACTTGGTATCAAAATATAAGTTACTTTTACTCTCTACTTCACCACTTTTTTGATTGAGTATCTGTACTCTTTACTCCCTTCATTTGAAAAGACACTTACCGTTACTCGTTACATTGCGATACTGCCATCTGCAGGGTGCTGAGGTTACTGAATGATAATAATAATAATAATTCATTCGATTTTTTTATTTATTGGCGCCTTTCATGACACTCAAGGTCGCCTTACATGACACACAACATTCACACACATACCAATTGCCCGGTGAAATAGCGGCAACCAATCTGCGCCAGCGTCCACTTCACTCGGGCATACACACCACACGCTCACACACCCACACGGCCAGATTAACCTGAAACGCATGTTTTTTTCTCACTGTGGGGGAAACCGGAGCACCCGGAGGAAACCCACGCAAGCACGGGGAGAACATGCAAACTCCACACAGAACGGC
>MU204420.1:3669724-3781915 GCA_017309775.1 Paedocypris sp. Pulau Singkep
AATACTTTTGAGCTAAATCGCGTGAGTGCGAATTTAAGTACTCACAATTTAATTTAATAAAGAGCGAATTCATTTAAGTTTGACATTTATCAGACTTTTTTTTATCCATTTTGTTTAGCGAATTTAAACATTGAGGTGTTACATTTCATGTATATATTATTACAATAAATAAAGAGTTTCTTGTTTTTCACAGTTTTTTTTTTACAAAATTCTGTGCTAAAAAGAATTGAAAAAAAAAAAATTATATAAAGTTTATATATATATACAAAAAAAAATTCTCTTTCTTTGACGTTTGTATCTCACCGTGTACAGCTCATTGAGGACCTTCATTAAATCCTCCTGAAGCTGGAGGCCGACTTCTTTACTCTGAAAGAGAGAACATAAAAACATTAGTAAAAGACAGAGACGGCAGAGGAAAACACAGAAAGAGATAATGGCTTTCCATCATGATTAACAGTAGCAGTCAGCACTTCATCACTAGCTGAGAAATCCATCTTTGGTTGTGAGACCTGAGGATGTCAAAGCCAGACAAATGGAAGGAGAAAACGTCGCCTCACAGTAATAGAGGTTCCAGCCCCTCCAAAGCTCATCTGGATCAAAGTGACCCTTAAGATCACAGACAAACATAAAAATACCACGTGTGAGTGGATGCTCATGGGGCATTACTCCAAATGATGAGAGCACATGTTTAAATTATCTGCTGGTAGAACTGTGGAAATGTACACACTGGAAAAAGGTTTTAATGAGACCTGAAAAACTTCCAAAAATGCTGAATTAACAGGGCCTACAACAGCTGATTAAAAATGCAAATGGTGGTTTGCCATCCTGATGGCTGTTGTGTTCCTTCTGTACTGGAAGCTCGGCAATCACGGCAGTTTTTGAATGAAAATGAAGCGATAATGGTGCAAATCCAAACCTCTACATAGACATCTCCCCAGCTTCATTCACTGACTACTTCAGCGTCTGCCAACTCAATTAGAACATTCACTCAATCGCCATTTCTTTCTTTTTATTTCCCTCTCTTTCTTTCCTTCTTACAATTCTGTCTTTTTCTAATCACATTATCTGGATGTGAGTAATTAAAAATAATTGGAATCTTTGAGAACGTAAACTGAGCATTACTCGAACGTATATGAATCAAAAAATAAAATAAAAAAGTAAATCTGTTGTTTTCTTCGTGGATTGTTTTGTTTTTAGGGACAATAATTAAAAAAAAAAATCTTATAAAGCTAAGAAAATGGTGATAAAATGTAATCACATTTTCAACATGGGTAGTAACAACATTTTAAACTGTTGAGGAATTTTAAATTTTTTTTTTATTGAGGAATATAAAATAATTTGAATATATATATATATATATATATATATATATAAACAAATTGTATAAATTGTTTAAGAGGGAATAATTTCTACAACTCATATGGATTTGATCATTAAAATGAAATGCTAATATATGAATTTCAAAAATGTGTCATGCCTTTCAAGAGACAGACCCAATTGCAAAAACTTTAGCTTTAAACTTAAAATCAAAGAAAAAACAAATACAGCCACGAAAGGCAAACTGAAATCAATCATGTTAACAAAAATCATAAATGGTGAAGTCGACAAGACGAATACGAAACACTAAAAACTTCTACGCAAAAAAAAAAAAAAAAACAACAGCACGTGTCAAATGAAAACACAAACAAGAACACAAAAAACAAGTGTTACAAAAAACAAGTGACAGGAATAATAAAAAAAGCATTCTTTAATGAATGGCCAAAAAGATAAAACAGATACATATTCTGCTTTTGTTCTGAGACAATGAGACTTTTCATCAGAGACAATTAAAGTGGCTCCAGCTCCTCAATCAGAATCGCAAGAAGCGTCAAAACAAAAAAATTCCATCTTATAATTTGAGTTTTTCATTCACGCTTTCCAGTCAGATGGAGGAGATTCCCAAAGCATATGGTCCCACCAGCTGACATCTGTACGCTCATTTGTGCCGTAGCCGGAGACCTGCTGGGGGAGACACATGCAATGCGGTTTGCTGGTTCCCGTCTGCCCACAGATTTCACATTTGGGTTGGGTGAAACATATCAGCCTTGAAGGAACATTATAAATTATGATTTTTTTGGGTCATTTTTTGGTCTCCCATTCATCGAAACCTAAGAGACCGGTCAATAGACCTAATAGACCAATTAATAACACGAGCCAGTGAAAGCAAACCAGATCTTTCGGAACAGCAACTTGACTATTTCGTGTGTTTGATGGATCCATTCTTACAGCCCTTTCTGTAAGAGCTGCTCCATCTAACCACCTTCGTATTTATTCTTCCTCCCCTACTTCGCCTTCATCACTCACTGACACGTACAACACCTCCCTTCCAAACAACAGAACACTCCTGCGGTGAAACTGATCTTCAGAAGGGAGGCCAGAGCAGGCGACGCTGCCTTTTCGACATCTGCTTTGAGATACTCCAAAGACAACACGGATGATGTTTCCCAAAAATGTACATCTCGACTGGACGATTAGCAAGAGTTAAAGTCATGAGCTTAAGGAATGGATGATTTTTAGTTTTAGTCACAGAATTTCTCACGATTTTTAACAGTTATTTGGGATTAGATCTTAAGAACATAGAATTACTCAAACACTACTGGAACCATGAACCAACGGAAAAGGAAATTGATGGCAGACCAAATGATCTTTCGACAAATGGGGAGACTGAAGGCCAAAGTGATCTCAAATCTACTTGAAAAGTAGTATTTTATTTATAAATTAACATTTACATCTAATTGAAATACTTAATTATCTTTATTTTCTACAAGTACGACAATTTTTATACATTTCTACAAATTAAAGTCTTTAAGTTTCGGACTCACGCAGCCATGTTTTCTCTTAAAGTGGCAAACCAAAATAAAAGAAACAATTTTGCAAAAAAGTTTTATGTTAATAATTCTTTGTGAACTAAACTTTGTCCTGTTCACACTGGAATCAATGAACATCACTTGAATATTTTCTGTAGAACATTGAATACCACAACTTCCAACCCACAAGCAAAACATACAAAATAAAATTATATACCAGCTCTCTTTTCATTTTGCAAACCAACTAACAATCTGCATAATATCTCTCGCTTCAATTGGCATAGAAGATGTAATGACATGCCCACCCTACCTCAAAGTTTGAAAACTTCCTCAGGACATGGCCTTACCAGACTTTTTGTGCCAACGTAGAACACGCATTAGAATTTGCATTTAGAGTGCAGAATTTCTCTGGTGTACAGAAGCGTGTCCACGTATCTCACCGGCTTCAGGGATTCCCAGAAAACCACCAGATAGAGAAGGCCAGGAGCGTTCAATTAATGCCCCAATGTTTCCTTAGCACTACAAAAATGTCTCATGTCTGTAATGCTCAAGACATGATACTAAACGTCTAACTCACAAACACACTATCAGTGTTTACATAATAACACGAGCAGAAAATACTGTGTGTGTAATTACCTGAAGGTTTGAGTAAAATACCCGTCAAATGCATTTCATGCTTGTATTTTACTGAACAATGGCTTGTTTTATTCATCCAATAATATATTGCTTACTAGTGATCATAACGTTTTATTTCTGAGAGCTCATTAGATCCGTCTCACGACAGAAGCAGTTCATTTTTTTTAATAATATATTCAGAGAAAATTCCAGAATGCAGAATAGAATCCCAAGTAAAAATAATAAACAAGTATCAATGCCACTTCTTAGAGTTAACATCGTTAAGTAATTGTTATGAATATGAATAGTATAGGAGCACCGTTTATACCAAAAATATAGTATATATTAATACAGTTTAGCATAGTACAGTATTCATTAATATAGTGCAGTTAAGTATAGTTCAGCATTACAGTACAGTGCAGTATAGTTCAGGAAAATATATTTTTGTGTGGTGTAGCATAGTATAGTAGATTGTATGTATTGTAGTATGGTAGCAAACAGTACAGTGTAGTATAGTATAGTATAGTATAGTACTGTATGGAAGAGTGTTGTATTAGATTAGATTAGATTCAATTGTATTGTCATTACACATGTACAGGTACAAGGTATACTTCAGTATAATAGATTATAATAGATAGAAGTATAGTCTGACATGGTATAGTGCAGTATATTATAGTATGGCAAGTATAGTACAGTGCTGTATAGTTCAGTTTATATTATTTTATTATATCATACTATGTATTCGGCATAGTATAGTACAGTATATTATAGTATAGTATGATAGACAACATTATAGTATAGTATAGTATGTATACTATAATTTAGCAAAATGAGACTACAGAATATAGTGTATAGTATATAGTATATTCTTCACATCATGCTAACCAAAAAACTAACTGAAAGGCACAAAAAAAAACCCTGGTATGTAAAAAAAAAAAAATAAATAAAAATAAAAAAACGTGTAACGAGACACTAGAACTTGGCTGCTTTGTGGAATCTATTAACCATACAAATTTGCATTAGAGATCTACTTCCTGACCAGTCATGTTCACAAGAAGAATACAGCCTTTGTCTAGACTTAGCTTAACTACTCTTTTACTGCTAACCAAGTATCTGTTTCAACCCTTCATCTTTTACATTACAGCACATGTTTTTTTTTTTACACTGAAACAAGTATGAAGATTACAGTATGCATGTCGTATGAAGAAGCATTAGGAAAAAGACCGTTCTGATCTTCAGTGTGGCTAAAGAGATGTGACAAGTGTAACAACTAGTGAAAAAAGCATGTGAAACAAAACAAAATGGACCCAAATGAAATGACAGTATTGAATCAGTCCAACTTCACCTTTTTGAAGAGTCGCCCCGAGTCCTCGCTGATCTGGGCGAAGCGTGGAATGATGTTGTTGAGGTAGAGATCGCTAAGAGTGGCATGGTCTCGACTCTCTCTCTTCACCTGAGCCAGAAGAAGGTTCCAGCAGTTCACTGGAGACAGGATATTCTGCTCTTTCCTGCAGAGAGAACCAACAGAAAAGATTCAACTCCATGAACCCACTCAACTCTGAGAGCATGAAACTCATTGATCGGCGAGGAATGGATGACATGTAAAACAGGAATTCTGCTAAGCGTTGCGTTGTTGAGGGCATCTGCTGTAGGGATGGACACGGCGTGCCAGAAGAAACAGCTGACGATGATGATGGTCTTGCTGAGACGAAGCCTGTTCCCTGTCGCAACACGCTTGTGAAAGGGCCGAAACAGAAGACTCTACTTACAGAAACCTACAGGACGGAAAAATCCACAGATAATTTGTCTAAAAAGGCCACCACTTGTTTTCCCATCCTTATCGCTTCAAGTTCTGCTTGCTGAAGAATGGCTGACATAAAAAAAGCTATAAACAGAAGACCCCAGCAATAATCACATCCATAATCAGATCCGTCAACACAACCGACCAAAAAAATTCTAAACAATACTAACAAATGATAGAAATCACATTCAGTTTAATGGCGAAAACAATTAAAAATGGCTCGTGTCAATTATGGTAATTATGGATTTGGTCCCATGTGTTTGTGCAAAGTTAACTGATCCTAAAGAAGTCGGAAAATCTAAAATTGTATTCAATAGTAGTTAATAATCAACATTAGTTAAATATATATATTTATATTTTTTTCTTAACAGAAAGCAAGACTTATTACAACTCAAGCACTTACCACTAATATTGATCAATATTAAACAATGAACATTTGATTTAAACCTACACACCATGGAGTAAAGACCGAACTCCCACATTAGTGCAGTTATATTTATCTATTAAAAAAATGACCTGTGATAAAAGTTTGAGCTGTAGTTTGAGTGGCAAAGCAGGTAGTGCTTTTAACATCACGATATAAAAACCTTTCAGATGACGTTTGTGTGGAGTTTACATTCTTTTTGTATTTGCATGGGCTTCCTCCATTGGTTGAAAACAAATTAAAATATAATTACTAAAACAACTGAAATTTATACAGGGTTTTTTTTTGCTTACAAGAAAACTGCATCACAAATAGTCAATGCCAAATTTCAAGCTTTGAATTTAAACAAATGCATGACGTAATGCTATTAACTATCAAAAGAACACTATCAAACAGAGCTAATATCCGTCAGGGTCGAGCCCGTCGGTCGGGACAGGACATTCCTGCTGGCTTTGGCTGCCGAGGGGCCTTTCATTCAGACAGCCCTTCCCTTCAAGTTCAAAGACACGTTGAGAGCTCTGCAGGAGATTCTGAGGAGGAACATCACCGTCTGCTCTCCAGCTCAACATCTGTCAGTGAACGGAGCGAACCACTAATCAAACACCTTTACCATGCAGTGTTTCGCAAAACGGAATCACGTCTCTCTTTTGTTCATCTTTTGTACATCTTTTGTTCTCTCCCTCTGCTGGCGTGGGTCATCACAGCTGTTGGACTATTGAGTGGAGTGTGAGTGTGTGTTCCGCTCTGTGATTGGTTGGGCACCAATATAGGGTGCTCAAGCTCCCCATGACCCAGAAATGGAAAATTGGTTTAAAATAGATGGAAAACAACACTTCTGGATTAAACTTGAAAATGTAAGTCGGACAGTATTGGTTCCATACTAACATGTAAATTAAATTAAAAGGTCATGTTAATAAAGCTATTTATATGACCTTTTAATTCAGGTGAAGACAGACGAGAAGAAAATAAGTAACAATTTTACTGTTGTTTTTTTTATAGTGACACAGAAGGCAAAATATTAGAAGATACAAGAGGAAAGATCAATCTAAAAAAGGGGAAAATAATTGCAAAATTGATATTAAGAGCAAACAAGAGGGTGTGGTCAATGCAGTGTGATGGTGACTTAATCCAAACATGTTTGTTTAACATCAAAAAAAGATAAAATTATTGAAGAGCTCGCAGAACTTTTTGAAAGTCAAAAAGCGACTACAGTGAAAGAAACGAGGAAATAAAAATTCCAAGCTCAACAAATTTTTAAAGGGAAAAGATATGGAACTGGTGTGAGCTAGGCATCGGGAAACTCTGAAGAATGTGTTCACATTTGTATGAATTGTCTAGAAGAAAAGCATGTGGCAAAACACAAAGACCTGTGAAAAAAAACAGTCAAGAAATGCCGTAACAAAAGCTGTAGTTCTGTCACGTGGTCGTACCAGAAACTTCTCCAGGCTTCTAATTTGACTTAGCTGTTCATATTCAAGGAAGCAAACACACACTGAACTACACGAGATGGCGTCTTCTGGGAATTATAATTTGTCTTGAGGAACTAACAAAGCAGTGTTGATGAGATTAGCATGGCCTCTTGGCTGATGGAAGGGGCTTCTTAAATGGGCATTCAGACAGGGGAACCCGGGGTCATTTGTGGAACGCTGTGAAAATGGATGAGGTCACATGGGCAGTGGAATTGCCCAATTAACAGCAAGGCCGTTGCAGACAGAGCCAGTCTTTCAGAAAAAGAATCTCATAGGTGACATACACCAGGGCATTAGCATGGTGGCATCTGAAAAATGCTGAAGCGTTCACAATATGAAAGCATTGTTGACATCTGATTGTACACGAATTTGGAGAAAGATGGCCAATGATGAGGTCTACTGAAATCTAGAGTTTCAGATCATTTTAACATTTTAAATATTGAAATCAAAACATGGGTTTATAAATGCGGCATACAGGCCATTAAACATCATCAAATATCTTAAAAACATTTTGCCAGAGATATAGAATAAAATAAATTATAGAGGGGTAAATATTTCACATTTTTAATTTCTTTCAGTATTTTTTAAATATGGTGAAAATAAAATATTTTAAATAAACATAATATGGTATATAAATATTCTATTTGTAATTTCACATTACACTAACACATTTTATTTTAAGACTAAACTAAATAACTAAGTAAAATAAAAAGGTGACTTGATTTTAACAAACCAAATTAGGTTGTGTTAAATTGGAACTTTTTTACTTTTTTTGCAGAACAAAATTACTGTTATTCATTATTACATAAGCTACCGTTATATATTATTGTATAACAAAAAAAACACAACATGTAATGCATTGTTTATAGAGCAAAAATCCTTTTTTTTTGTTTTTTTTTACATTTCTCAGACAATAATTTTTTTTATAATTCTTTGACCACTCTTTCGAGAACATGGAGCAGCACTAGATTATTTCACACCATCTTGTTTGGAAGTGAAATGGTGTGGAGGGGAATTCTTCACTTTCTTGTGAAGCGCTTTGCACATCTCCAGACATGGTGTGGGAAGACATTAGTCAAGAGAGTCAACGTGAAGAGGAACTGAAACGTGCCCTGTGTGTTTGCTCCAGCAGTCACAAGCACAGGCCAATACAGAATCACTTCCTCTACTCAACCTGACATTACTATTCTCAAAAGTGGAAGTGACATGTTTTATCTTCCATCCAGTTACTTTCCAGAAAACAGACTTCTGGGAAATTAATCTCTGGGCCTGAAAGCAAATCACACGATATGTTATGATAACACATGGTTATTATAAAATGCCAAGTTCAATATTGACCAGATAATTGAACGATTAATCATTTAATAAAACAATTATTACTTTCAGACCTGTTCCAATAAGAGCTTAGTTCCAACTCTGTAAACCAGGTTAGAAGAGGCCGTAATAATATTGGGAATAAAGTGGTGCCTCTACTTACGAAAACAATTTGTGCTGAAAGCAGTTTCGTAAGCCGAAAATGTTTTAAGAGGAGACATAATTAACATATAAATGCCCTAATCTGTTCAAAGTCCTCATAAATTCAGACAATATTTTAAGCAATTATAAAATATTGGTAATAACAGAAATAAAAAACATGTTACAATTCAGTTACTGATATAGATATATAAAAAATATATATATAAAATAAGTATTGTGCAACTATAGATATATAAAAATCAATTTATAGGCCACAAAAAAAGAGTGTTGTTGGAGGCTGAATGAGAAAGCTGTCAGTGTTCGGAATACGAGAAGATCCCACTTAACCAATTAGAATGCCAGGTGTTTGCTACCAATGGGAGAGCAGATTAGGCACGTCAAACGAGCTTGAGGAAAGCGTGCTTCAGGACTTATTTTGTATTTTGGAAGCCAGATCTCTGTAACTGACCAGTGCTTTTTTTTGTGCGAGAAGACTAAAAACTCGTCTCCCTGTAGGCTAGCGGTAAGAAAAAGACTTGATCTTGTCGCTACAACATTTGGCCTGTCGTATTGTGAATCAATTTTGTAGCGCTTTGTAGCACGACATTTTCGTTAGTAGAGACATTCGTAAGTCGAGGTACCAATGTAAAAAGATGCTATGAACTCTCCACTCTCAACTTTAACGTTCGAATGAAGAAAACATGTCTGAAACCTCCATTGTCTACTCTCCCACCCCATCCCAGTTTTACACGATGAAGAACAATCAGCCGAGACATCACTGCCGAACGTCACCAACGCCATCAGTGCTGCTCTTCTCTTGATTCATGATGCCATGCTTTCTGTCGCCTCTTTGTATTTTCCCAGTCCAGGCATGCTAGAACTGAATCCCGTACCAGAGTGTGTTATTATTCCGAGACATGCCTTTCCCCACCACGCTCGCCCCTCGCCATCGCCGGATAGCTGGACAAATGACGCAAGCTGTCAAACCACACATAAAGGAGTCTTTTGACCCATCTGGTAGACGAAGGGCGAAGAGCTCTCTCATTAAGAACATAACCCGCATATCTATAGGGTCTTTCCCCCATAGATCGGCCCCTTACAGTCACATTCTTCTGAAGAAGAGGGGCCAGAAAATACCTCACATTCCATTGTGGCATCACCGTCCCAGATGCTTCTGCATGGCAGCTAGCATCCAGATGCTGGAACGGATTCCGGGAGCTCAGAGGATTCTTGGAAGTAGAATATTTTTTCATAAACGAAATCAGATGTCCTAAATCTCAGTGATCGTGATTCTATGATTCGTGTGATGTACGAGAACACCAGAATATCTCACTGTGCTTTTGTCGACATTCCTACACAATGAACAGTGATGTTGTAGAACCAAGAAGTGAAACAATGAATAAAAGAAACAAGTTGAATGATTGTTCTGAGAAAACAACCACGTGATCCTGATGATAGCACAAAGGTAAAACTGGAGGAAAGATGGATTTATGTGCAGCGAAAGCCTTGTCAAAACAATGCCGCTAGCAAAACAGTCAAGACTTTCTTAAACTCCTACAGAATTCCATCCAGGGCATGGAATGAAACTAATCCACCACCGATAACTCTGCAAATATTATATCAAACTTTGTGGCACAGATTAACAAAATGTGTAACTTTTGATTGAGTTGATTTGATTGTTACAATGTTCTGTTGAGCCTGAAGGCCACGGGATCTATAGAACTCTAAAACGTTTCTTTTTGAGTTTCCCAACACAGCTTAGATTTTTCAGTTTACACTTGCTTGCAGCTTTAATGGTTTTAGCGTCTCTTTGGACAAAATGTCTCTCGGAGGCTTTAGTCCAATCTCAGAACTAGAAAACGTATTGTATTGAAATTCAGGGCATTTAATTACCACACACTTTGAAGTTTCTGCTTGCCCATGCCCGTCTCCCACATCTGCTTTTATTTTTAGAAGCATTCCATAGTAAAGATCCATACCGTTGAACATAACCTTAACCTGACATTGATCATGAAGGGTGATATGACAGGAGACTGGTACAAATGAGCTCTTACTTGAACTGTGGGTCCTTTGTGTAGCGCGTCTTTGCTAGAAACCTCTCCGCCAGTTTCTCCAGGTTGCGAGAATAGTCCATCTCGATTTCAGCCTTCTTGCGGAAGAAGTCTTGCAGGTCCTGAAGAAGCTGAACGCGAATCTCACATTGCTGGTCCAAACACTTCAGCTGCTCCACCAACTGAGCTCGGATTTCTGCCAAAGAAGAGACAAAACATTTAAAATCTTTCTAAATCAGGGATCCCCAATGCGTCACATGTGGTCCGGCATTTTCCATATATCCATAATTATTTAGTGTTTTTTACTTAATGAAGTGGTTCTGACTTTATGCTAATAATTCTAGTTTGCTAATTAATAAGTAATAAGAGTAATATTTTTGATGTGTTGGAAATCCAGCGTCAAGAAATCAGTTGCACAAATCAAATACTGTTTCACCCCTTTTTAATTTATTTACCCCCAAATGAAGAATAAGCGCCACCCCTGGATTTTCAGGCACAAAACAAAAAAAAACAAAAAAATACCTATAATTTCAAGTTTAATTCTTTACTTTCGATTCACAAACCTAGCTTGTGACTCTTATCACTTTAATGTAGATTTTGTTTTGAAAAGAAGACAAGCGTTTTGATTGTGTTTGTTTCCTTGTTTTGATTCCTTGTCTGTGTTCTTTTTTAGAGACAAAGTTGCTCACACACTTTTGCCTGCCTATGTATGGACATCGTTTCTAGCCGTTAGCTCTGATTAGCCGTTAGCTTCTTTAAATTCTGTTATTGATCCAATAAAAGCATATATGTATGCCTTCCTCCGGACCTATTATTTAAAGAAAGAGTAGACAAAACCCTGAAGCACACCGATATTTCCATTTATTTGTGATTGTTTCTGATTTGATATGTGGAAAAATGGCAGCGTATATTCACACGCATAAATGAAAAATGCGCATATAAGGACAACACGTTTCAACACGTTCAAAATTGGAAAAAAAGGTTGGTTATATTTGCTTAAATACTGTAATAGGCGAAGTCTGTAATTACTTCAGAGAATAATTAATCTTTTAGCAGAATGCTGTGAATGCTGAAGCGTGACAATCTAGCAACTAGCAGATATGACAATCCTTACGCAAACAGTGTGACTTTGATTCATGTGACTGTTTGCAACATCTACAAGACGGTTCTGACACCAAGGGAAGAGAAAACGTCAATGTTTCACAATCGAGTGAAAAAACACTTAACACAATCAGCACGAGTTCCCCAAAGTCAAAAATAGTTGGTAAAGCAACACATTCTCCTTTATAAATAAGACTTTCTTTTCTTAAAGACCAAAAACTGAGTGTCATGGTGGATTACCTCTTAACCAGAACACACACACACGCACACACACACACACACACACACACACACACACACACACACACTGATACACACACATATTCTATCTTTTTACTTTTCATTCCCATTACATCTCTCTCTCCATCTGTCTGTTCTCTGCCCGACTTCCGCTGAGCACTCAAGCACAGCACCAAATTAATTTATCCCGCTCGATACCGACAGCCTATTGAAATATTGAATTATGATGTTTACACGTGCATTGACTGTGCAAACATGGATAGGCGAACACTTGTATAACAAGACAATCAAAACCACCATATTTCTCGCACTATTGATAAATCTCTACATCCTCATTTTTTTCACAATTATTCTGGATTAGAAAGCGATGGTTAAACAAGTGGAATTTCAATTGCGCCTCGAAAACACGTAACGTTTTGTGCAAAAAGGCACTTTGTAAAATAAAAAAACATCAGCCAGATCAGTAAAAACAATGTAAATGTTCTAATACGCGGCTACGACAGTCTAAGCCACCGGACGGCCCATCAAAGATCGACACAATCTCAGTCTGGGGTGAAAAACAAACTTACGCCTGCAGGTACAAACCACGGAATTGCTGCAGAATCCCATTGCAAACATCTCGACTGAGCTGTCAAACCAGTGTCGCAGCTCGTCACAACAACAATCATGCAAAAGTAAGACGTCAAACCCCCAAAGAACCCCAAAACCAAGGTACCGTACCTTTGCATTTCCTGCCGAAGAGGAACCGGATTACTTTTGAATCCATGAGCTCCAGACGAGAGAGGAGAGGAGGCGAGTGTGACAGTCCCGGGCCGGTGATGCCCAGCAGCCCCGACTCTATTGTGCTTTTACGCTGAGAGCCACACTTTCACTCTGACATCACAGAAGTGGGATTTACACAAGCGCTGTCTTTCAATCGGAGCATCATCACGCTGTCTCGCTCTGAAACTCACACTCACAACACTGGGCTTTTTCACCTAGACTTTACGACATCACAACTTCCTCGTGACTATATCAAACCTAGCCTAGAAATAACATGGCGTGCACCCTTTCTGTCAAGCCTCGTCAATGCGGCGATACGCAACTGACACTTGTAATTTTCGGCACCCTGTATAATTTACCAATGATTCAGACCCACAAAACGCCACAGGATCGAGCCTTGTAATTTCAGCAGATAAATGTAGAATGTCCACAAATACATTCAAATAAAATAAAAAACCAGACAAGGACACTATGGCAGATATTATAATTTAATATACAGTAGTTGTAGGCTGACGATTTTTTTAAACCAACTAAAATAGTACACACGAATGGACATGAGAAAGTCCATTTCATTTGAGTAATCGTTATACAAATATAGAAATTAATAAAATGCGAGACACTAAAAAATCTTTTACAATGAGTGTCACCTAAAGATAAAAAACAAAACCATAAAAATGAAAGCCCTTAATACCAAGTTTCACCTCTGTGTTTCTGTATGTACATTTTTATTTATATATTTAAACATTTCAAATTTTGAACACAACCCACCCATCAAAGTGGCTCCCACCATTGAAATACACGCAGCACAACTCAATTGAACCATTAAAATAGTCTTCCTCCCAATTCCCAAAAATTCCACAATTTACTACGTATCAAATGTTGCTGTTTCAACCTTCAATGGATTACAACACAAAACGAAAACACTTTATTTTGCAAATTCCCCACTACGTATTTCTAAATTACATTTAGCCATTCGTGGTTCTCCAGCAGTTTCACTTCAATTTCGGCTGTTTTTAGCAGCTTCATTATCTTGCATAAGTTTAGTGAGAAGAACTCATATTTCTACTTTGAACTGCACTTAAAATCCTAAAAAAAGGCTTTCAAGACTGATTGATGTTCCTTATAGCCCAGAAAATTCAGTAAGTTATATAAAAAGCAAATACAGAAAAAAAACGTTTACAATTCTGTGTGTTTACAAAAGGTGTGTGCGGGCCATTTACTGCTTGCCTGAACTACCCTGAGAGTTGGAGTCTACTGTATATTGTCGTATTTATTTTTCATTTCATATACTGTAATATATCCATTCTTATTCATGCTTTCATCAGCCAGCTTTCAGATTTTATCGGTCTTGGATTATGACCAGCATGTATTAAAAAACAAACATGAATGTGTAATCTCAGCGTGAGTGTCATACGAGCCACATAATCTGTTTAATCCACTGCTTCAGTCACTTAAATCCAACACCAATTATTTCACATCAAGATTCCAAAAGCCAGATGAACGTCGCCACAGAAAACCTGCTCATCCACTTGTTTTATTAAATTATTGGTCTTAATAGACAATTCCAAAGCCTGAAAAACAGTACTAGCGGTTCTTAATCCAAACCATGCAAACCATAATCTACAAAAAATCCTTAAATGCAAAGTGTCACACCTCTTTCTTTGTAGTTACATATGTAAACCAAATGTCACAATGAGGCTCGGGGGCTTCACGCATAATAATGAAAAATTAATAGAGAATAAAATTTTGAATTATTAAGCACTTCAGTATTCCTGCAAACCATCTGGTCATCTCTAAATTTGGAATTTATTTTTGGCTATATTCATGGAAATATTCGTATTACTGTTCACAACTTTACATTTCAGAACCATTCAAAACCAAGAACATTTTTCATAATAGACAATAAATAGCAATGCACACAACAGATCAATTAACTTCGAAAAAAGAGATAAAACCTTTTATGTTGACTTCTGATAAAAAATTCCAAACTCCGTGAAAAAAAATGTGTGAAACACCAGTTTAAATAAATTCTGAATAAAACTGTCGCCTAATATCCTCCAACTGACCAACATTCAATTAAAATATGATAGACACGAATGACAAGTGAACAATCTTCAAATCATTCGACATTTTAACGCCAGCAACACCAGCTTCCTAAAAACGAGTTTCGTTTCCCTTTTGTGCGAATTGAATTTGCTCTACTAAATCAGTGAGGAACGACTGACCTTGAGGTAAACGCAGTGGAGGATGTAGTAAAACAAGGAAGTGATCTTCCAGCATTCCGACGCCATGGACTGTGGCGATTGAGAAAGCTCTGCAGAGCGAGCACTAAACAGTGTAATTACACACATGGTGTTGGTGTTTGTGATGCAGATGTCACCGCTTCATGTGGAGAACTGGTCTCCTTCATTAGAAGAGCACGAGCGCGGCGTTGAGTAATACCTGCTGCTCCACAAACAACAATCATCATAGCTTCCTGCTGAGATATCGGCTGAGTCTGGCCATTACACAGCCCTGCATTATTGATGCCAGTGTCTCTAACTAACAGGAAGTGGCGTGAGAGAGCAGAGAGACGCCGACAGCTGGACAGAAATCCGACTGCTTCAATAATTAAATACGGTTCATTCAAAACTATTTGAAAACTGTTTTTCAAATTCAACTGTTTAAAACAAATTACAATACATTTTTCTCTCTCTAATTGTTTTAGTTTTTTCAGTAAATTTGCGACTTTTTGCGCGTGTCCTTGCCAATACGAATGCCGGCGTTAGTGTTTGCATCTTGGCTTATTTAGTGCAGCCACCAGATCATAAATGCAAATATAAAATAATACTAACTAAAAAAAACTCTTTGCAAACATCTATGTACATTTTCTAAATTTTTTGGCAAATTGCTGAATGTGTGGTGTTTTTTTATGATCCTTTATACAAACAAAATTTTGTCCGGGACACTCGGAGTAGAAAAACATCCTACTTTTGTTTTATTTTTCAAGTTTTGGGTGGGTTTTCTCTGGGTCTCCGTATTTATTGTACGGTCCAAAACATGCCAGTGAATTTGAGTCTTGAAAAACGAACCAGTGACTGAGAGAGTGAATAAATGTGTGTGTGTGTCTTGCTCTATGATTGGTTGGCCAGAAACCCGGGGGGGGGGGGTGTCCTAGTCTTAAGCGCCCACAGTTGCTGTGATTGGCTCAATCTCCCCATGACACAGAAATGAAAATAGTTTTTTTGCTTTATTGTTGATTAAGCTTGTTGAAGACAGATAAAAGCAATAAAAGTGAATTTGAAATGAAAACGTTGCCGAACATTACCTTACTTTTAGAGTTCACATTAAAAATCCTAAATATGTTTCAGATCAACTCAATCCAGTTTCAGTGCCCGTCACTGTGCCACGTTTCCCTGGGATCGTGATTGTGATGGCTCCGTCTCCGCTCCTCACCCCAGCTGTCCGGATCAACCCCACCTCAAATCTGTCAGATTTCATTACAAGGCCTGGCCGAGGGCTCCAGACTCCAGGCTTCATGCCAGAGCTTTAAAACCAAGGAGATAGAAATCACCACGAGGCCGTCGGCAAGACGGCTGTTCTTAAAAACACTGCTTGTTTTCTTCATTTAAAAACGTTGGGGTGCCACTAAAACATCAAAGTGGTTGGAGGAAGACGCTGGGCAGATGAACGCAAAGGGTTAACATTGGCTACGTGCCAAACCAGACGAGTTAACTAATGTTCTGAGTTTCGATTAGTCACAGGATTTCCCTGGGGCAACTCTGAGGAAATCACTAGTAATGTTTTTGATGATGACGTTGTTTTTTTAGAATTTCAATTTTTTAAATTTTGGTTTTATTAGTTTCTGAGTTGTGATTTCAAATTATTATGAGGAGAAACTTAAAATTTTAAATTCCTAATTCTTAAAAGACTCTCTGGTTTTCATTAAAGGTTATTAAAATAAAACAGTCTGAATTCCCGGTAATAAGTTAAATAAAACAAACAGTTCTCTGCAGTGAAAGTGCAGATTTGTGAAAGTCACAGATTTGCATCGTCTGCCAAGTGAGAATATTGTGATTTCAGAGAAAAAACAAACAAACAAATTTCAAATAAGAAACACAAACATAGGATACAATGTTAAAATCCCACATCACTTATCCTCATTCACCCTTTACATATACTGTACTATAGTCTTCTTACATACTATACTGTAAATGTAAATATCTCCACCATTAATATTATGTACAGTATATAAATAAGTACAAGTATTAAAAAAATAATATATTTAGTTTTTTTCCAACCATTTATTCATCTGCCAATCACTCCACGGTGTCTCATCACCTATGGGCTCCAGCATAAATGACAGAAGAGGAAACTAATGTAAAACATCAAAATACATAGCTTTCCTTGAGCTTAATTCTATAAAAATAAAATATGTCAAACATGATGGTTTTGTTATCTTACTCGGAGACTGAACAATGATACAACAGCTTCCAGAGCACAGACTCTGTGGCGTACACATTTGCGTCACCAGAGGGAACTTGGAGGAAACTGTCCATTCATCTGACAAAACAGGAAGCAGCAGAGATCAGGCAGGAAGTGGGTTACAGAGGGAGACGGAAGGGGGAGCTAACTCCACAAAGCTAAAGGAATTGGTTCAAACCTCCAGGGAGAACGGAGAGAACATCTGTTTGGGACAAGGCCCTGCACCTGAGCACCTGGAGTTCAGTTTGCAGTCCAAACTACAGTAAGCAGAATAAAATGCAAATCTAATCAGTTACAGTGCAGCGCCTGCGTTAACCATTCAGGTCATGTTTTAGTGGAAATGTTAGAGCTTTTGTTTCTTCTCTTTTATACTCGAATAGCTGGCAGCGAAAAACAGAGTAATATTAAAAAATTGTAGCCGTTTAATATAAACTCGTACAAAAGGAAACTGTACAATGCTACACTAAGCATACTTCTACATTTCTTTTTAATTGCACGCACACTTGTCCATGCAGATAACAGTTTATAACCGTTTATTTAGCGTAACTCACTTTACGTAAGGCAAAAAAACTAGGAACATTTTATCATGCTCTTTATTTTAGATATTTTTTCAAATATGCATAATATATACAACAATAATCGAATTAAACAACTATAATAGATGAAACAATAAATAGATAAAAAAATAATAATAATAATAATAATACAATACGAAAAATACAACAATATGAAAGTATCAAAAATTCATTTTGCACCAAGTTGAAGCATCATGCAACCTATACATTAAGTATTTACATGTTGTAGCCACAGAGGTACAAAATGTAAGAGGAAAAAGAATTTACCACCGCTCTAAAGAAAGCATCGACAAAGATGAGTGAATGATTCAATGACATACACGATGTTGATCATAGCAATAATAAATAGATAAATATAGCAATATGGCTATATTAACATAGCAATAAAAAGAGACAAGCAGACCCTAGGAGAACCAAAATACACATTTCCTAGGTGGGACAAAAGCCACGGAGGAAGTGTGTGACGGTATGTGTGTGTATGACACGGGACTTAAAAATAAACACGAGCTGACAGAAGATTTTCACAGCTTTCATTCTGTGCACTACTCAAAGCCATTACTATTAAACCGTGTCAATGCAGCGGATGAAATTATGCGCAAACACACACATAAACACTCGCTGAACTAGGAATTACAATTAACCCTTTATGATGTCATTAGTGTTCAAACTCCATGGATCTTCACCAGGATGCTTAAAGTGAAAAATTAAAAGTGTCAAAACAGCAATAAATCAATTCAAAAGTAATGAAATGGTGGAGGAACCTAAATTAAAAAAATAAAAATAAAAAAAGTGTATTTAGATTTTTCATTTTTAAATGATTAATTAGTTAATAATAATTATTTTACTAACAATGAAAGCATGTTTTATTAATTCATTATTAATTTATACTTGTATTATTTTACTTATTTAATTATTAAATAATACAATACATACAGTGATATGTAGCTTGTGCAAGAATAGAGATATTATAATATTTTAATTTTTAATAATTAGTTAATAATAATGATAATTCTATAATAATAATAATAATAATAATAATAATAATAATAATAATAATAATAATAATAACCCTGTATAAATAATTTGGTATGTGTGTGAATGTTGTGTTTCTGTAAGGCGACCTTGAGTGCCATGAAAGGCGCCAATAAATTAAAATTGAATGCATAATAATAATAATAATAATAATAATAATAATAATAATAAAAATAATAATAATAATAATAATACATCAAATATACTTTTATTTATTTATGTATTTATTTAATTATTAATTAATTGATTATAAAAATATACTCTGTTATAAACTAGAGGTTAAATAAATCATATAATATGTCATTAAACAATGGAAAAAGAAAAGTGGGTTTTTGGCTGATAATGGTTTTAATGTTAAATGTAACTTTGGGGTCTACATTCACACACCACCACCACCATCATCATCATCATCATCATCGTGCTTTTCTGTTTGGATAGTATGTGGGAATTTCTCCCATAACTCCCAGCTCTGTTCAGGAGAACATACACGCCAAGACGGGCCACCATCCCGGATCATTAGGCCACAGACCTTCCTCCAAAAACGCACACAAGACGGATCTGGGCACCACACATGTATGAAGGGAATAAGAGAGTGAAACAAAGAAAAGAAACATTTCCTGGTCATATTTACCAAGGCCTTCAGCCAACTTACTCTGGGCACGAGAAGAGGGGGAACGCTCTGACGGCAAGAAAAACAGAAGTCAGCCATCACTCCATCTACAAGCCAGTGCACGACGCTCGCCACAGACACATCAAAATTCCTTCCTTCCCCTCTGCCCCGTTTCAACCCCATTGACATTTATGAACTGGAACTTGAAGGGGCTTTCACTAGCGACTGGCAATGATGGATGAATGTGTGAGCGCGTCACATTTGTAGTAGCTAATTAATAAACAGCTTTCGATGAAGAGGGAATTATGAATGGCTCATTCAATCCAAGTTGTCATGAACTCACTAGCCAATGAGGAATTCAAGAACTGTGGTTTATTGTAGGCCAATAAGTGATGTAGGTGAGAATGAGGTCTTTGAATAAGAAAAAATATATAGTCCAAATGTAATTGTATTAAACAAAAAATTCATGATTGTTCCTTAATAAATAACAAACCAAAAGGCCAAAAAGCACAAGAAAATTTGTTACAAAAGAAAATGAGACAAACCAACTGTGAATCGTTAAAGTTGCATTTCCTTCACGACATAAAGCATAAACATATATACTATTTAACATAAAATAAGCACATTTAAATATCTAACATAAAAATAAAAAGAATCCTGGAAACTAAGATAAACTAAATATAAATCCTTAGATACAGTGCTGGATGTTTTTTGTGGAATGAATGTTTGTTCTGCAAGGATGAGATTCGAAGAAAAACAAGCGCATTTTAAGATACTAATTTGTTGAAGACTTATATTATTGTTTTACTGTAAATCTTCACATAAAAAGTCAAATACATTTTTGGCAACATTAACTGAGAAACAGGTATGCTGACAACTAGATAAAAAAAAAAACCCACAAAAGTTCAAATCGTTTGATCGCAGAACAACTGACCATATATTTCGTACTATAAATGGCGCAACAGTAACACATGTTAATTTTCTATTTTTGTTTCACATGTTCGTTAAACTACAGTTTCTATAGTAAACAGGACAAAAAAAAAACCATCCACATGTCAGAACAAAACAAGACTGCTTAGCTTCATGTTGCACAGAGAACGTGCGACTGACAGGAAAAATATATATTGAAGGACCCTTTGAAATGTAAAGTACATGAGGAACGTGCAGTCAGCATGGCCCACCACACGGAAAAGAATTTCTATTTAGTGGTAAAGAAGAACGACACTTCAGACTATTCCCTATATAGCCGAGAGCCAGACCAACAGCAGAGCGCAAACAAGCCGACCTCAACCTGTGAAACACTCCACTTCACGTCTCCGGCCACAAATTCCATCTCGTTCGTTGGTCTTCCATTAGATGAAACCTTCAATCCCGGCTTCACCGCTAAAGGACATTATTATTATATAGAAAAGACAAAAAAATAGGCTTATTTCATGGTAAACCACCATCAAATATTCAAAGAAGTGTGTGTGTGTGTGTGTGTGTGTTCAAAGTGAGTTGTTAATCAGGCCTTTTCCTCCGTTTGCAGCCACATCACTCAATCCTCACTTGAAGTCACTAATGTGTTTTTCCTCCGAGCTTTTGCCACTTAGCTCCGGGTCGAGGTCACATGAGGAATGGCAGTGTTCAATCCAACCACTAACTGAAACCCTCCTTCCGTCGTCCCCCCGTGAACTGCTCTCATGATGCTGCGCTCATACGTCACAGGACTGACAGCTGTCCTACATTAAACATGCTTTATTATCGTTTATTCTTTCTTTTAATTATATGAATAGTGTAGTAGGTGTAAATGTTTGTTTTGTATGTATATGTGTGTACAGTGTGTGTGTGTGTGTGTGTGTGTGTGTGTGTGTGTGTGTGTGTGTGTGTACATACATATGTACATGTATCCAAAGCACAAATCTAAATATTAGTATACATAGATGGAAAGAAGGGAGAATGGATAGAATATAATAGACAGACAAACAAATGTGTAGATACACTGATTTTTATGGATGGATGACAGGGAGACAAAACAAACTGACAGACATAGATTGATGATGATAGATGATGATGACGATGATGATGATGAGAGATGAATGTATAAGTATCATTTGATGAATGGATGCATACATAAATGGATAGATAGACACAGACAGACAGACAGACAGACAGATAGAGGGACTGACAGACAGATGAGGTGATAGAGGCAGAAAGACAGACATGAATAGGCAGACAAAGAGGAGATACAGACAGAGAGGAAGATGACACACTTTCAAAGAGTGACAGACAGACAGACAGATAAGATAGAGAGAAAAACAGAAAGAAGCAGACAGTATGACAGATTCAGACAGACAGATACGCAAGACAGGGTGACTGAGGCAGACAGAGAGCCAAAGACAGACAGACAAGAAGATAGATATAGAAAGACAGACGTTGATAAATAGACAGACAAATGAGAAGATAGAGTGACTGACAGACAGACAGACAGACAGACAGGGAGATTACGGAGATAGATGCAGACAGACAGACATACATACACAGAGTCCAAGCCATATGAAAGTATAGTTTCACATTAAGGAACATAATTCCACATTAATATGTTGTACAACATTCACGTATCTGCAGTAATTACGAGGCTAATCTGGCTTTGGTGGTGACCTTCTGTGCGCCGTCAGGGATTATTGCAGGGCTTCACTGGTGCCACTTCCTCGCCTCACCAGCCTTCGCCGCTCTCTGTTCCATCTGTGACTCTGTGTGCCATGTCCTTCAAGACCCGGCCAAAGCAACCCGCCATCTGGCCATATCAACGCGAGGAGCAGGGATTAGGAGACGCCGTGCCAGGACCCCGATGAGGAAAGCCTCAATAAGAATGGGATTAATAAAGCAGGATCGATATGGGATTTGTCACGCTTGGCACATCTAGACACTCAGACAGTTTATATACTTCAACACATCTAATAGAGGGAATTTTGCAGAACCACATAAACACACATTGGCTGCACAGTCTGTCAATCAAACTACACATGGAAGAATGTGTTGAAGAGACGGTTTTCACTTGAAGTAAATATTGGTCATTTTTATATATAGCTTCTTTATCCACCCAAAGTGTTGTCTTTTGTTATAGACAATTTAGCCAAAAAAAAGACTTAAATATCAATTTAACCTGGATGGATGAATGCGTTTTAAAAAACAGCTGATATGGCTTTAGTGATAGTTCTTTTTGACAAGGAAAAGGAAAGTGAAATAACTGCTCAAATTTGGTCGGATCTATAAGTGTCATCTACGTGTCAGCAATACATTAAACTGAGATCGAGTTAGGACCGAATACAACATCCGTGACATGAGGCTGATCCAGGAGGAGGAAGACCAGAAATTGGTAAAACTTTAAATATTTCGTCACAACTTCATTAGTTCAATGACTAATGGTAGCACAACTTTCTATCTGGATTTTCTTTTCAGCTTTCTCTAACCTATAAAGTGATGTAAAATATTATTAACCCTTTATATTTGTTGTAGGGATTATTTAACAGTGCTGTATAGTTTGATAATCCCTACTCCTTAACAAGAGGAACAAATAAAGGCTATTTCAGGATTAAATTAATAGTATTTCTAAGATGATCAGAGTTGTACACGGCGGATCACTGGCAAATCATCATCGGTGGCCAACCAATCACCAGCAGACGTCTTTGTTGCTATAGTTACAGACATTTCCCAATGCTCAATGTTCCATAGACACGATGAGAAGATAAAAAAACTAATTAAATAAATTACATGCAATTACCATATTTCTTGGACTAGAAAGTGCAATTGAAACCCTTTATTTGTAAAATCAAAAATCGCCTAATATTTTAGTGCGCCATATTGAAGAACTTTAGTTGTGCATATGTAATAAAAACAAATTAGAAAATGAAATAGTCTATTTCGAACGTTTTATTTTGTGCTCCTATAGTCCGAAAAACATGGCAAACTTTATTTTGTCCTATGGTTAACCAAGACAGGCATCGAGTTGAATGTGAAGTACGAGATAAAGATGATACGGATCAAGGTGAATGGATAAACAAAAGAAGAGCGGTTATCAGGACGCTGCATTCCTGTGCTTGAGATAGCGGTCGGCGCTAGAGTCGCTGTACCACTGCGGCGTGGTGAGAAACCGATAGCATCGACCGGCCGCCCCATCACACAGAATCATGGGAAAAGAGAGGTGGCACGAGACAGGGGAGAAAACACCTTGTGCTTTTCCTCTGGGTTCCCACGCGGCGTTTGGCTTCATCGCTGTGATGTCATCACCCGCGCTGATGGATGACAGGCCAGGCCCGAGCGCTTTGAGAGATGAGAGTGTTTCAGATGAAGACGGGAGAGTCTTGCTGTAACAAAACCTCCATTTATTACTGATTTATTTATTATTTAACGAAACATGCCAGGCTGCCGGTGATTTATACTGGCGGCCATTTATATTCATTTACATTACAGATGAGAAATCCATGTAAATGTATAGTATAAAAAAGGTATTCCAATATAATGGATACTTGTGTAGATTGCTCTCTCTCTCTCTCTCTCTCTCTCTCTCTCTCTCTCTCTCTCTCTCTCTCTCTCTCGCTCTACCTCTCTCACCTGCTTTCTCTCTCTCTCTCTCTTATGCTTTCTCTCTTTCTCTCTCTCTCACACTCTCTCTCTCTCTCTTGCTCACTGTCTCCCTCTGTTTGTTTTTCTCACTATTCCTTGTTTAGTCTCTCTCTCGCTCTCTCTCTCTTTGTTTCTGTGTGTTTCTGTCTCACTTTGTTTATATCACTCTTTCTCTTTATCTCTCTCTCCCTCTATGTTTGTCTCTTTCAGCCTCTCTATCACTATGTTTGAGAGTCTTTATCTCTCTCTTTCTCCTCCCCTGTTTGTCTCTCTCTCCCTCTCACTATCACTCTCTCTCTCTCTAGCCACTGTATAAGAAAACAATCCATATAAACAATATAATTGATACTTGTATCATAATACTTGTAAATATGTTATATATTTACTTGTATCTGTGACGTATATGTTCATAAGTCACAGACGTATGCACACAAGTCACTTTTATGTTTGTCTTGTTATCTGGTTATAATTGAGTGTCCTTGGGCAAGACACTGACCCCACAGGCTGCCCGGGCACCACGGCTTTACACTGCCCACTGCTCCGGGTTTAAGCGTGTTCCTTTACTGAATTTGTAAACTTTGTGAACTTTACTGAATGTGTAAATGTGTTCGATTTAGTGTCCATATTGTCCAACCCCTCGTCACTTTACTTATCAAAGCAACTTTTACTTGCTTTGAAGTCGAAGTTTTAAAGAGAATGCAGTAACATCTGGCAGTATCGGTCAGATCTATGAGCTTGACAAAAGCACAACGCACTGCTGAAACAAACCACAACCCATAAAGTTTTTACACAAGCACAGGCATCTTTTCCCATTCCAAGAATTCCTCACATCTCCCTTCTGATGTCTGCAGTGATTAAAGGCAAAACCACCGGCCTTTCGAGGAAAAGGCTGTTCTGCAACTCAGGGACAAAAATCAGTCTAACATTCAATTGAGAAAAGCAGAACAACATCAGCTCTGACAGAATCTCAGATAACCTGGCTTGGAACGGCTTGCCATTACGGTTTTCCCATCTCTTGACCGAATTGAAAGGGAAAAACACGGTAAAAACAATCAAGTGACAGAGAACATTCAGTGGCACATGTCCACATGACATCCCCTCCTCTCCCCGAGCACTGGACGCTTTGAAAGCAGAAATGAGATTAGCGGAGTGCAGAACGGCCTGGTGCCCATTGTCTGGCCATTGTGTGCGGGCATTATCGCAGCCACTCAGCGTGTGGATGAGCCCACAGTGCCCTGACGTTCTGCTGACGGTGGCTGTGTCTTTGTGTGCCAGGTACGAGCAGCAAGACGGTCAGGGCCGGACGCTCTGAAAGACAATGTTTGTGTAGCTGAATGCGGACACACTGTAGTGGTTTAAATGGAAATCTTATTTTGATTTGTACCGGAACAATCAAATAGATTTGTTATTTTTAATACATTAATAATAATATTAAATCATGAATAAATACATTTTAATAAAACAGCGTATTAGAAACAGAAAAATTCAAAGTCCCAAATTCCTGTCTCTTACAGCCTGTGTTACTCTCTATATGGCTGTCAGATTCATATTCTTATTGTGTTGTGTTTGTTACTTTGGTTTCTGCAACGTAATATTATTTTCAGGGGGGTGAGGTGGAGAGGGAGGGAAAGAAAACACAGAAAGAGAGTAAGTAAGCAAGAGAATAAAAGCATGAACGAAAGAAAGAGAGAAAGAAAAAACAAACAAACGAGAGAGGAAGAAAAAAGAAAGAAAGGAAACAAAGTTTCAGAGGAAGATGAACAAATAAAGCAGACTCAGATAGTAAGCTAATTAAAAGATAGTGAAAAGAAGGCAATAGAGGAGAAAAGGGCGATATTGAATGTAGTATTCAGTCTTTTTAATCTTCATTGTAATCTCGATTAGGGTTGACTCATCTAAAATAATCTGAATCCACGATTGATACTCACAGATTTCGCTAAAAAGCTAAACTGTTCTGTCATCCATATTTAAATCCACATTTCTCTCCACTTTTCACATGTACTAACAATCCTCCACAAATATCCGCGGTGCACGAATCTCAACTATGGCCACATTTTTGCGGGGCGGTGGCCGGGTAATCTGAGCCGCTGTGGTCTGGAGGTGTTATTTCTCTAACCTGCCGTGTCACTGTGTTGAGGAGAGCATTAGATCTGCCTGCCAGTCACGCCAGAAAAGCACATTAGCCTTTCAAAGAGCGACGCGTAATGATTCGGCCTCCGATTCGCACATCCTTTCAATACCAAATAAATAAAGCGGTTATTAAATTACAGTGCTCAGAGAAGTAAAGCCCGGGGATTCCAGCAGAAGCCGAGGGAACAGTGTTGAATTGTGTGGGTAAGCCGATGTGAACTGTGGTTTACCTGAGCTCAACACTTCGCAGTATGAGTCCTCGGAGACATTCAAGATGGAAAGAACTTGCCGGAGAAGAGCACACAAAATATTGTGTACTTTAAATATGCTCTGACATTCAGTAGAACACAGTCCCACTGTGAACGAAAGCGAGACTCACATCTGAGTAAACACCAGCCATGTGTCAGTAGATTAACATGGAGATACAAGAGGGTTTCACTGATGCCTTTTCATGATGTGAAAACATGCCGTGGAATTAATACGGCCTGCTGCAGCCGCACATGTGTGTTTGACTGATTCTACCACACTTTTACACTCTAAGAGGTTGTAGGTTCAACTCCCAATTCCCAAGACAGGATTCAAAAATCTTATTTTTTGAAGATTTTATTAAAGAAAGAAAATAATAAATAATTGACACATAATAATACAACTATAAAAGGTCCCAATGTTCTAATGTTCAAAATCAACTATATCTACAAAGCATTTAAAAACAACAAAAGTTTAAAGTACTTGAGTACACTTTGAGAATGTTTGTAAACATTGTAAATATTTTTTGACTTATTAGTAAGTTGGCTACTTTGTACTTGTACTGAGAATCAAAAATATTAAAAATTTAAATTTATGCAGTTAAAGTACAAATAAAATGACAGCAAAAACAAAAAAAACACAATTAAAACAGTGTGTAAAACAATACAATATAATGACAATAAAAGCATGAATAAAAAAGTAGAACAGACTACCATGCTCGGTCTTATGTTGAGATGAGCGCCAGAGCGTAATTTTTTTAATTATTAATAATAATAATAATATTAATAATATAAACAATGTGTGTGTGTGTGTCGTGAAATATCTAGATATCATCCAAGACCACCATCTCCAAGGTCAGGAAACGATTACAAGTAGACTGATCCTTCAACCTACTCCACGTTTTCTAAAAATAAAAAGAATTACTTCTCTAATAAAGCTGTCAGGCAGCCGCCACTTTTATTACCCAGAATTCAACGGCAAACGTATTGACAGCTTAACGCAATCTCACTTTAGCCACTAGTTGGTTTTTACGCGATTAGCAGAAAATGCTCTTCAATAAAACTGACCATTTCAAAGTCAATTTAGTCCTGTTAAATGAGGTGCGTATTGACAAAGCAACAAAAAAACAAGTGTAGAAAGGGGGATGGCGTTGTGAAAGGGGTTTTTCTGCACTCTGCGTGAGAGAGGACAGGGTTACAGGACCAATCAGGAAAGAGACGGCATCTGTTCAGTCTGCGGAATCGACTTCACATAAAACAACGTTATGATGTCAGAAAGGAGATTGACACCAGTAGGTTCTCCATAGGTTTATTTCTTTTCTTCTCTCAGAGTTTTGTTTTCCTAGCTACTGTCACATTTTTCCTTGATCACAGAGGTGAAAAGAGTACCTGAAACTACGATTGAGTAAAAGTACTGAGACCTTACTGTTAAGATGACTCCAATACAAGTTACAAGTCACCAATTCCAAGAAGACTTGACTAAAAGATTTTTTAAAAAGAACTTATGTAGTTTACTCGTTTACCTGAATTTTAAAACACCAAGGAATGTGAAAAACAAGAAACTTGTTATTTAATCACTAATTTTAAATGTAACAAATTTTCAACATTTAAGATAGAATAAAACAAAAAGTCAATCTAAGTTGCAAATGTGCAAAAAAGTAGTACCTAATTCCCGTACCTTCAGCATTCTGCAGATGGCGATATCGCCTCGTTCTCACAAAAAAATGAACCGCAGTAAAAAAAAAGAAGCCGACTTGTCCTGCACAATCACAACGTAACAAGTAACGACAAGCGTCCATTCAAATGTAGTGGAGTAAAGATACTGAGAAATGTAGGAGTAAAGATGTACTGAGAAGAATCCAAAATATAAGGAACTTTTACTCTCTACTTGAATACATTTTGAATGAGTACAAGTACAAAGTTACCTAAAATACTCAATTAAAGTGACTTACGTAAATTAGGTTCATTTACTCAAGTACTTTACACCGCTGCTTGCTCACTGCCCTAAGCCATAGTTTAATATCATCTAAAACGACAGGCAGAATGACATTCATGGACAGGAATGACGTAAAAACGTCAAAAACGTTTCTCATTACACGCAAACTTTAAGCAATTGTGACAGTAGCTAGCAAACCATTCGTCTGGAATGAGTGGAGAACATTGTCGAGGTCGAGCCTTGTGTGTCATAAGTCATTCAAAACGTAGGGGCATTTCCTCGGCTCAGACAAGGCCGACATTATAACTCCTGTAAAACTTCAAACCCTTCCCGTCCACACACACAGACCTGCTTTGTGCAAACAGGCTGGTGCTAGAGAGTAGCGGCAATCCTGAAGTGTCTGGACTGCCAAGAACATGTGGAGCCTTTTCACTGACTGCCATTCTATTCTGTCCGGGGAATTTAGAGTTGCCGAGTTGCCAAAATCATCAGCAAAACATTTGCTTTTGAAAAACCGGAATCCACATAGGACATTCCGAAGTCCCGGCTCTCTCCTGTGAAGATTTAGTCCAGGTACTTAAAACCGGCTGATTCAGTGCTACACTTCTCCTCTTAATACAGTTTCCCCCTCACGCTGCACTGGAGATTGATAAGAAGCTGCAGTGATGAGAATTATAATGCTCTATTTTTAAATAAATGCCTTATCTGTGCATTTGGGGCCTCACTTTGACCTAAATGCCTGAACACACACACACACAACATATGTATTTTAATACTAGCAGCGAAACTACGCTCACAAGTCTTGCAAAAATGGTGCAATTGCACCATTGAACAGAATTAAAGCAGCAATAAAGCAGCGTCAGCTTGAAACGAAAATAAAACACTTTTTTATTTCTGCATAATATTAAAATCTACTGCATAGCATGGAACACACTGGATTAAAAGCAGAAGCTCAAAATGTGTTGCAAGCATGCGACAATTTGCTGCACGGTGAGATTAAATGATAGCAACTCGAAAAATCAAAATAATCAAAAACAAAAAGGTGTTGATTTTGCTTTTCCTTGCGTTGTTACTCAAAGAAGCTTACGTACATTCATTTTTTGTCTTTTTTTTAACTATTATCATCATCATTATTATTAATATTATTATTTTCTTATATTTATTATTCATTTCTTTCAAATTCTCATTGATTATTCGTGTACAGGAACTATTTAATTATTAGACAACATAACCTGTTGTAGCATGAAACACACTGGATTAAAAGCAGAAGCTCAAAATGTGTTTCAAGCTGTAGAAAACATGCGATAATGTGCTGCATGGTGAGATTAAATGATAGCAACTCGAAAAATCATAATAATCAAAAACAAAAAGGTGTTGACTTTGCTTTTCCTTGCGTTGTTACTCAAAGAAGCTTACGTACATTTTATTATTCATTTTGTCATTTTTTTTAAATATCATTATCATTATCATTAATATTATTATTTACTTATTATTCATTTCTTTCAAATTCTCATGGATTATTCGTGTGCAGGAACTATTTTATTAGACGACAAACATGTCCGAAGAATGCAAGTATGCAACAATAACAACCTGTATGTAAACAAACAAACACACACTACATTACCCAGAGTTCCAAGTGCTCAGACAAAATGGCTAGTAAATTCCCAAATAAAGGTGTGTCAAATCGTGATTGGTTAAAAACAGAACTTTTAATGGTACTGAGCATGATAGAAGAAATAAATGAGATTTTATTTTTGGCACGCCAGTATTCAAAACCTCACAGACGTGCAAAGAACAGCCAAAAATCTAATTTAATCTGGAATTTATATCAACATGTAAAGCTCACAGTGTCCTCTGCCAAATCATTAATTAGAGAGAATTTAGAGCGCCATCCATCGCATTCACTAAAGTCTCTGCAGAATTTGCCAGTGGTAAACATCATAATCTGTGCTCAACAAAAGCAAAAGAGACGAACAAGTAGAAAAAAAAATCTCTGTTGTTCCGCTCACTACAATCGCTTAATCTCCAAACATCCTCCAATCTCACGGCCGCCCTTCAGACTTGGGTGGTATAACTCATCTCAGCCGCCTGCAGCGTGAGAGTGATTTAGCTACTCGACTGGGAAATGGCAACGTGTCGCTGTAATGACTTAAAGGGCTGGGCCGCGACTGCGACACTGCTGAAATGCGACGTTTAGGGGGAAGGAAAGCCTGCAGTCAGGGGGGAGAAGAAGTTCTGGACCAGAACACAGCTCGGCCACAGACAAGAGCGATAGATCCAGGAAAACGTACCATCAACTAGATGTCTATTTTAGATTCTGCAATGTGCAACATCCATTGTCTAAGCAAACAGGAAGTAGGTCAATGCGTCGTGATGGAGAACAGGGGTGGGAAGATGTAACACCTCAGCAGAATTAAACCTCAGAATATTGCTGGAGACCCAAACCTGCACAACAATTCAAACCACTTGAGTGGCAAACATATCAGTTTAAAAAATTATCAATAAAATGTTAAAATTCATAAATAATATTCAACTACATAATATATAGGGTCTATAAATCCAGAGCCTTAATTAAAATCTTTAAATCACAATAAATGTTAACCATGCACAACTAAGCACACTGCTAATATGCGTTTATAATTTGTACTCATAACAAAATCACTTACAGCTAATAATATTTTGTAAACAAATTACACGAACAATTAAACAAAAGTAGTAATTTAATTGCTATAAAAAACATAAATGATAAGCAGACGAGTCTAATTAATATTCTTGTCACACAGAGACTAAAAAGAGACAGAGTTGTTAAATTGTGGCACAGCGGAGGAAATGACCAATACTTAGACAGGAAATGAGGAGCTAAACTAGGCAGCCGAGCAATTTCAACGCATTGCTCTCTTTAGCAAAGACGTTCAAGACCGAAAGTTCGGATAAAGATAGAGAAATTATTTTATTCATGCTTTGGTTAATTTTAAACACATCAGTGAAAAATCTTTCACCCTGGGATCAAATGCTAGTTAAAGCAGCATGTTCTTTTTGTCATGTTCCATGTGTTGGAAATACTGCTAGGTTTTTAAAATAAAGTGGTAGTACCTTTAATAACATGGTGATTAACCTTATAGTTAATGTCACAGACCACAATGTATATGAAAATGGAATAGGGATATTCAAAATGAGTCAAAATGTGAAAAATCAATAGTTGTCGGATTATTTTATTAATTTGCAGTTGTTTCCCAGAAAACAGTTACGAAATGTTTGGATCCTGATTTGTCATTGATTCTCAGCACAGGAGGAAAATAATGTTCTGCAATGCGAGAACGTGACCCAGGTTTTACTCTTCATCACGGAAAGAGTTTCTTTTCACAAAAGTATGTGCTGGCAAACGTCATGGTCATGTTTAGTTCATTGTTTTGCAATCTTGGAATGTTCACTGGCGACAGTTTTAAACTTTTGTAGAGATGTTTCTTTCATTTTTTTCTAAAAATCTCAAGGTAGTCTCCATTTGATAGTTATTCTAATATTAGCGTACAGTCATAATCCCCTTCTCCTAATAAACTAAAATCACTAAATATGTCTGTATAATTTGGAATAAAAGTGCAGCCACGTGAAGCTTTCACGAGCGAGATATGGCCCACGGGCCGAATGTTGAGCATCACTGACATAAATCATCAACAGAGCGTATGTTACATGTGACTTTCCACATCAATCTCTAGGAAAAATCCCGACTTTTATCCGAGCATGCCGAGTTACGGCACTGCAAGTTCTGCAATCCGTTCCAGTAAGTTGGTAAACTTTTCACACTGCAGTTCCTTTCATCGCATTTTTTTTTCTTTTTTTTTTTTTGTTTGGCGGGGAATGTGTGATGCTGTTCTAGTTCCTGCAGCCCTCAGCACAGAAAAGCTGCAGTGCAGAAGGGAGTGATGGGGACACGCTGTTCCAGAAATCACAGTCTGTTCCTGTGCGCCTAATGAATCCGACGACACCATCAGGTGACTGCAGGTGCCTGTAACTCCACACCACAAACATGAAGACGAGATTTCAGTTTGCTGCGGAGAACAAATCTCAGAAACGACAGAGATTATGGTAAACTAACCACTGAGAGCAGCGTGTTTTCATACAGTCTCACTGTGCATCTCATTATATGGCTACAATTGGCAAATGTGAAAAAATGAAGCATATTACTCTAAGTTAGGAAGAACTAATACCACTGCCGGGTTTAATCATGGCGAGGTCAAGCAGTGTGCCAAAGAGAGAGAGAAAAAAAAACCAAGCATGCAGCCATTATGGTCTGAATGAGGAAGCGTGATTGAATTTAACAGAGTGAGCCAATCAATCTGGCAAAGCCTCGAGGAACCAAACCACCATGGTAACTTTAAACAGAGACGACGCTTCGGGCCCAAACTGTCATGAGATTGTCATCGTTTCAGCTGTTAAAATCAAAAACGAATAAAAGCGTCATAGGGGAAACATTGTAGTTTATTAGATTGTCGCAACCCTGTATTTCTACATTACACTAATAAAACCGGTACTATTGGATTCATGGATTATTCGCTTGAAAAACATTTGGATTTTTAATAAATTTGTGTTTTTAAATGGTTTATGGTGGCAATTTGTTATCATATATATTATAGCATTAATATATTATTCATAATATTAAATCATAATAAATATACAGACTACGGTATTCAATTTTTCCAATTTTACTAAACATTTCAATCTATTTTACCAATAGATTGCAAGAATGAAAAAAAAATAGCCCAATACAACACATGTAAAATACTGACTAAATTCCACAAAATGAATCGGTAGAACAACTCAGTTCATGATCAGAAACCGTACCAAAAAATGCTTCAGTTCACAAATGAAAGCTAGTAAACACGACCTTTGCTCTTCTTTTCATGCTCCGTCACATTTCTGCAATTTGTTTCTGAATGAACTAGCCAGACTAAAATGAAACTATGGAGAATTGTACTTTGGCTTAAAACCAATTTTGTTCATGACTGAAGTCAATTCATCAATGAAGTTTGTGAACTGAGACACATACTTTCCATTTATTTTATTATTCATTACATGTTAGCCATTCAAGCATCCAATGTCATTTTACAAAGTTAACAAAACGTAAAATACACATTTAGACAATTACAAAGAAGTTTACGATAACAGATGAGTTGAGATTTCAATGGGAATACTAGCTATAGTACAAAGATCTGAAGTAGAGGAGTTCCTTTATGGAAAAACATGATGAAGAAGGAAGAGGAGGAAGAACGGAATGTACGAGAGGGCGTAAAGGGTTCGAGGAAGCTGAAAGGATGAGGGAGCTAGACTCTGTATGGAGACTTGAAATGTTATGTTTTATACGGGCTGAAATAGGTAACCAGTGGAGATGTTTGAGAACAGGTAATGTCGCAGCAAAAAGTGGAAGGTGTGACGATTGGAGTAGCCGAGTTCTGAACCAGGTTTCTGGAGGAGTGTCTAGGTATAACTGGAGGAGTCATGGCGAGTAGAAATGAGAGGATGGACCTGTGTAGCTCAGGTGTGAGCGACGAGCCTGTGGATTTAATCGTGTCAACAAACTGGCTTGAAACTACATTTATTCAGCTTCACAAAATCTGCGGAAGGCTTCAAATTAGGCCATTTAGCGTAGCAGCACGGACTCAAATAACTGGATTTACTCTAAACTTCTCCAGATTGTGCTAGACGCAATTTAAACGTCCGCAAAACCGAATTAACTGGCTGTGACTGTGATAATTACGGTAATGCTTGAATGACTGCTTGGGAATAATTCCTGTTACTAAACTAAACATGACCTGTCTTTAAAATTGCTTTGCTAGTTTTGCTGACTTTCTGGTTTTCTTACTTTAAAAAGACAGACATATCTAGTCTTTTTTTTTTAATGCCTCTTACTCATCTCTTTTATTGCAGTTTTAAAAGACTTCAGAAGATGGGAGTGGTAGAAGAGGATTAGATCTTACTATTCCATGAGAAACCCTGCATTGCAGAAGGAGGATGCTGCATCTTTTAACAAATTAATAGGTTTGGAGGCAAGAAAGATACTATATCATCATTCATTGAAAGAACCCCCACAATTTTATTTTAATAAAAAATCCTAACTAATCTGCTTTTGAAACTGGAGGACCGCGTTTCATGTTCTACACGCTGTTAGTACATGACTGCATAGCGAGGCAATGATGCTAAATGAGGCAAATCTCCCACTAGAGCCTGTGTGTGTGTGTGTGTGTGTGTGTGTGTGTGTGTGTGCGCTCTCCAGTACAAGGTTGCGTTGGCATGTGGGTCACCAATGTACAAATGACCATTGCCTCAAATGCTACATGAGACTTTTTTTAGCCAATAGCTGTTGTTTCTTGTTACCACGGTAGCAGAAATGACTCGGGGCTATGAAGACCAGAGGTCAGTGGTGGGATGCCAAATGACCCCAGACCCTACTCCCACTGCCAATATCCCAAGCTGTCACCGAACAATGCAAAGTGGACTGCATGAATCTGGGTATTGAAGAGAAAGGTCTACATTGATTCACTGGATGTGCAGAGCCATGCGGGCAACTGTGTTTGTGTAAGACAAACTCGCACAGTTTTTCCTTATTCTATTGGACATGAGTGGGTCAGATACAGTTGATGACCTAAGGAAAGGTGGTAGAGATGGATACACACACTCACACACTTGCGGATGTATCAAAGTTGGGTCATCCCAACCCAAAAAAAAGCGCAGATGCTTCTCCAGGCTACATCCGCGTCCAATCTTTTACTTTAAATGAAGTTAGAATACAAATTTTTGTCTATGATGAATAGAAGGTCTACTAAAAAGTTAAGTTAATTTTCCCCCCGATATCGTGAAACATATAACAATGTCATCGTCTGGACACTAGAAGATATCGTAATATAAATGTAAACCCATAATGCCCGCCCCTAGAACACACACAACACATTATGCCTAAATGCACTTTTTTTAGACATTAGAAAGAAACATAAAGGAAGAAGGAGACATCAAGAGTGGGCGCTCATTGCGGTGCCACCTTTCCGTCCTGAAAGTTACAATAGAAAGACAATTGCCAATCTCTAGAATTATAGCTACACCTTTTCCTCATAGTCGCTTAAGGAATGAGCAGAATCTTGTTTGGATGGGATCCTCGGAGCTGAACAAATAAGATTGGGCCGCCTGACAGATATTCCTTCACTAGGGGGGCCATGTTATCGGACCATGAAGAGGCCAGTAGCCGGCCAGCACAAACAATACGTAAGCTAATCTCTCCATCTTCTACCACAAAACTCTTCAGTCTCTTAAGAGAACCGTTTTCTCATCAAGAATCCTCAGGGCTCTCTAAATCAGGCAGCTCTTTTTTCTCTTGAAGCCAAGAGCGCAGGCTCGTCCAATAAATGCTGGGATGGAGTTTTTATGTAGTAGCCAAAAACTGCGAGAGGATGAAGAAGAGCGAATGGAGGAGTCCGGATCATCCCATTTCCTCCTTTGTGTTCGTTCCATCTAAAGTTGGATTATTTAAACCCTTCTAAAGGGCAAAATAAAAATGTATTGCACAACAACATTGATCCAATGATTTACTGACTTTAATTTAAGATGTCTCTGAAACAATTAGATATAAATACACCAAAAACACAGAGTTTATGGATTAGAAGACTATTTATTGTGTAAAATGCATATACACAGTCACTTTTTAAACAATTAGATTTTGAAATCAAGTAGGGGAAATTACTTTGGTTGACTTGTTGTTTTAACAAGTTCAAGCTGTCAGGCTTGAGTTGGAACATTTTAAAATTGCTGAAAAGTGGTTTACCATATTTTTCAGACTATTTGTAATCGTTATTCTCCCACATAAGGTAACAGATTACAAGACGCAAAAAGAAAAGCAACACTTTTACCACACAGCTGTGTTTCAAAGTTGCACTAGTAGCTACTCAAAACTGTGATTACGTTTGGCCGTCTTATGGATGTGTTGTAATCTGTACAAATATTTGACATTAAAACATAGACTATTATTTACAAGTGAGGAAAAAAAGATGTTTCTAAACAACCATTGGAGTCAACCTGAAGTGGAGGAGAAAAGCGTCCATGGGTCAACAGATCAAACGCTCTACACACCCAGTCTCCACAGTGAGACGTCGGCTTCAAAGATAGGTCAGGCGTCTCAGCTCTTTCAGAGGGTGTAGATGGTGTTTGTGATGTGTTTTGCTTTATCGTAGACTTTACCGTCTCACATTATCACAGAATCAAATGTGGATCGTATCTATCATTTCACTACAATCTGCGAACTGACTACTCTTGCTTCTAATTCACTTCACGCCATTTTGAGAAGCCTGGCAAAGTGTCTTGGATTAATGGCTAAATTGATCAAAACAAAGACAATGTATTTACCATGGAAAACTACTTTTTTGCAATGGATCCATATTTGACCTACTGTACGTGTAATAGAAACTTGTGATATGACACCAATTTGAAAGGGAGCATTTGATGTCACAGATCTCAAATGTTGGGAGAATGGAACATAGTTAATAAAACACACTTTGCTTTATTGCCTCAATTTTACAGAACAGCATGGAGGATAGAAAGCATGAAAATTGCCGTAGCTGAAACTGGCTTTTGACTAGTTTCCAGTCAACACAACAAAGCCTCTTCCTGTTTCTGCCTGCGATTGCGTTACACTGCTGGATTCCTAAACGCTTGAGGGAGACACGCATTATCATGTCATAAATTGTACAGCTTCTGAAAAAAAATACCTTACAGTTATTGTGCGAGAGAGTCGTAGAGTAAGAAAAAGAGAGATTTCTATTCTTCTAGCATTCCTGATGTGGTCAGATGACTGGACTCTACTTAAGGTCAGGAGGAATTACTCACCACTCCAATGGGATTTTGGTAAAGTTGGAAAAGGAAAGACAGACTTGTTAAAAAAAAGGGGCAAGAGTTAAAATTATTATGTATACAGTATAAATCATGGGTAAGCATGTTAAAAAAACTTCCAGTCAATATGATAAAGTGACGCATTATTTATAAGGGAAAAAATAATGTACGGCATTAATAAGGAAAGTGACGCATAATTTACATATTTTGAGGTGCACTTATTATAAATCCCAACTTCCTGTCAGTTTCACTTTGTCACTTCTCGCAGTCTTTCATTCTCTCCTTCGCTCTTATTATGTAAAAAGTGTGAGGAAAAAGTCTGGAAAAAAAGCCTAGAAAAAGTCTACCAGGTATGTTGCGTTCTAGCTCAATGCAAAACGTTTTTATTTTTTTTGTATGAATCAGTAGAACGCCACTATGTGATCAACAGGCATAGGTTTGTAAAAAAAAAAAAGGGGGTTAAAAACACTGAAACAAAGTATTTCCTCCCAAAAAACTGGTTGACTGACATGTTTTTCCTTGCACTGGTTCAGATTTCTTGCTGATGTGATTTGGTCAGACAAGTGTTAGATTTAAAGACAGCTTTGTGAAATGAAACTTATTTCACGCTTCTAGAAATCACTATCAGAAAATCTAGGAATTTCCCGGCAACACCGGACTTGTTTTTGTCCCGTCAACAGTGCAAAAAGATAAAACCAAGGAATCCATCTAAAATACTACAATTCTTTGTGTATGGAATATGAAAAAAAGTTGTAAAGTTGGTTCAAATCACTGTATAATTATGACAAAAGCTTTATGCGTACTTTCTGGAACGATTCCTCACCGTTTGTTCATGCAAAAACACGTCGAGTTGCACAACCAGCAATTTACCTGGAACCCTATAGAGACGCAGCCGTGTTTGTGCCGCACTGTCGGACATGACAGCTCGAGGCGATAGAATGCCAGATTAAAATGGCACGTTTTAGGGCACATTTTCTCGCACTTTTGTAGTCTCGCGTGAACAGAAAGTTATCCGGGCCGGACACAAGCATGTACCAGCGCACAGCAGGGATGCGTAAAGACTTCAAAGAGCTTTTTGATTATTACATAAGGAAGAACACTGGGCAAAACAATCTCTGCGTGGAGCAAAGGCATGAGCATCACAGGTTTGGCTCTCATTAAGATCATGTGCGGAGAGAACGGACATCTGGTTTGAGAAAAACAAAGCCAGAGCCTAAAAAAGCCCACGGCGGAGTGAGATCCACCGGTCACGGACACGCTGGAACCTCCACGGGATGATCATCAGGAGTCTGGGGATGATCCAAAACATACGATGTTGGTTTTAGTGCATGTGCCCAATCAACACATGTGCACGGATGAGCTAATGTGTGTTTCTTTTACCTTTATTGTCAAACCACACAATACAGCTCAAGTACAACGACCTTGAAACTTGTGTACAAAAAGAGAAGTGGTGTATTGCACGACTGCTATAGTTGGAATGCGACGAGTGCAAAGGAGTCCGTTATGCATAGTTGTGTCTGCTTTTAATGTCCAGTCCATTGATTTCCAATGATATTTAAAGTAATTTTGTTTGTCTGCTAGTTAGTGGTGACTGTGAAAAGAACTGTATAATGTATAAAAAGTATAAAAAATGGCTATACACTGTAAAAGGTTAATATTATACACCAAATGTTTAAATTCTGATTTAAATGCTGATAAAACCCATATTCAAAAACGATTCACCAACAAGAAAACAGCAGAAATGCAAAATTGAAAACATTTTTTAACACTCTTTTAGCAGTCATGTCTTTACCTAAATTATAATTTTAATCAATATATTTTTTTACACAATTATACTCTATACAAATCTATACAAACGTAATTACGCATGTAATTGTGCAAGCAGAACAAAATATTGTAATAAACAAAGTAAACAGAAAACAGTGTTTTTAGGTGAAAGGGAGACAGGAATGTCAATCATGTTTTAGCTTTATAAATGTAAACATGAAGCGCAAATAAGAGCAAGTTTGCTATTTAGACGCCATGAGAAGTCTCCCATTTGTTTGTGTTATGCTTTTTTAAATATTAAGATTGTGCCATTTTTATTCATTGTAGGATGAACTTGTTGCTTTTTTTGTTGCTTGTTGTCTCCTAAGAAAATTATCAGTACAATATAATAACGGTCACTGTCACACTATCACAATTATAGTACAGAAAAAGAGCCAATTCCTATGAATGAGTGCCAAGCAGGGCCAAGATACAGCAAAATTTAATTCAAAGCAAAGCCGAGCTGATGAGCTACAGGATGTTTGACACGGAGATTAACGTCACAGAGATAACAATTGTCTTTTTGTTTTGTTTTTTGAAGATTCCTTCTCAAACGTGAAACTGGCTCTGGGTCATTGCGGTCAATGGTACAGAACACAGAGAGCCAGGCTCGTCTTCAGTACAGTAAACACCAGTAGTGGAGGAGGGGAGAAAGACCCCACATATTAGTATAGGAAAACAAAGAGTGATGAATAGCTTCATTAAAAAGGCATTAGAAGAAGTGTGAGCGAGTCAGGTGAGCCTTGTCCAGCTCTGGGCTACACAACCGCCGTAAACATTGTCCAGAAATCAAATACCTACTGATTACTCTTTCAATATTCACTGCATTATGTCTTCTGCTCTTTTGATGATCGCTGATACAAATATCTAGCTATACTTTTATTGTAATCTTAAGCGAATAGAATTCAAAATTCCAATCCCAGGATTATAATTTACTTCACTTAAATGGTGTGGTAAAACATTCCAAAACATTCATCCATTTTCTGGACCACTTTTTTATATATTAGTCATGGGGAGTTGGAGCTAGCCCTATCAGCTCTGGTCTTGAAGGATCACACCCTGGATTAATGGACAACTGGACAACTAATCACAGAGACAACTAACCCTGGACAACTAATCACAGAGCAGGACACAGACACAGTCATGCACACTCTCACTCAAACAAGATTATCACTAAACCTAAACTAGTGTCCAGTCTAGACTCAAGATATGACCACAAATCTGGCCTTGCATTACATTACACTTAGCATATACTATCCATACGTTATGTTAAGAAATGAACACGTTATTATTTAAAAATGTACTTAATTTATGCAATTTGTACTTTTTTTTTTTTTTGACTAAGTTGTGGGAAAACATGCACAAACGCCTTTGGTTTACCTACAACAACATAACTCATGCAGATTAGAATGATCATAAACCGAAAAACTCGATAAATAAATACAAAATTTTTCCAGATTTGAAACGTGCCTGTATCTCAGCTGTAGAAAAGATTCCTTACATCCCAAAGGATTGTTCATTCCGACACTTATTCTCTCTGAACAAGTTGTTAAAAATGCTAATTTATTGCAATTTATTAATATATTATTATAATCTGTGTCAAACGTTGCCTAGGTGAGTGGATGGCGCTCCCGACAGAGAAGAACCGAGAAGAATCCACATGGTTACATGTTCACCTGCCTCTGTTCCCGTTGAGATTTTGTCTTTTTTGTAAAAGACAGTCGCTTTCCCATTTTTAATTTGCAGTTAAAAGACAAATCATACAGAATTTGAGAAGAAAAAAATGTCTTTTTTTATTCATAGTGTTGATCTCAGTTATCATAGATTTTCAAAACACTGGTTGGACTGTGGAGCACAAATCTGAAATATGAATCTACAAGAACTAAATTGCACTAGTTTATTAAAAGTCCAGCTCTTCATATACTAAAAGAAAGAAAAGAAATGTGAATACCCTGAAAAGTTCTTCAAGGGGGATGTTGTTTGTGAAAAACATTAGACAATATTATATAAAGACTAGGTTTAGATGAAACTAAGGCTTCTGTAAAGATATTTTACAACTCATTAGAATTTACAAGAAAGTCAGAGGCGACGCATGTGGATATACAAGGTAGATTATAATTGGTACATACGGCCTGTGGTCCAAAGGTTCACCATGTGGAAAGAAAAACAAAGTGTGTGGTCAAGCGTGTGAGGAGCATCATGTGTTAGCAATTATTAAAGATCTAGCTAGGATGTGGAACAGCCGAATCTGATCCTGACTGACGATCATCATCTCAGAACTTGAGAGAAAGTAGGAGTGAGCAGACTCAGCCCAAGGACAATAGGAGAACAGAGAGCGCTTTGGTCCTGCAGGTCAACACAATGCACTTATTGTTTGTCCAGAACCACGGCAGATCTGGAAAGAAAGGAGGAGGAGAAAGAAAAGACACCAGTCCTCTCCAAAGACTCATGTTGCACATTCTTCAAGTCTCGGGCCAGTTGCCGTGTGAGACGTGGACCTGGTTCTCACAGGCTGAGATGAGGAAGTGGGACGCGTGCTGGGAAAGTTCGAGATCTTTCGACGCTTCTTGAATTCGGGAAATGAGTCGTTTGGCCACAAGCGTGCACGTGTCTTGATGCGATCAGTGGCGAGGAACAACAGATGCTGGTGTGTCTCTATTAGAGATGCAAATATAAAGATGGTTATAACACGTGATGTCACTTTTAAAGACCATTAAAGGGAATTTGATTTTGATTCTAAAAAAGTTGATTCTAAAATTGCAAAATGACACACTTTGGAAAAATAAAAAAAAGCTAATTGTCAGATTCAATTTTAGTTCTTCAACATTGATTAAATCAAACATCAACATTTTCTATCCTAATATCGAAAAGTATGAATATATGAGGCAAAACTGAGCATTTTTAGGAATGAGTTATTACTATAAGGCTCTACTTGTTAAATACTGTTTTAAATTAAAAAAAATATTGTTGTAAATAAAACATATTACAGAAACAACGTGTACAAAATAAATATATATTATGAAATCATCATATTCTCATAGAATTAGATTTAACCTCTCGCAATAATATTTGCTCTATGTAGTACACTGCAAAAAATGCTCATAAAAAACTAGAGTAAAAAAAAGACTTAAATCAAGTAAAATTATCTGCCAAAGAGGGGAGACATTTTTACTTAAGACAGCTAAGTCCTACTTTCTTGAAACAAGCAAATTAACCCTTATGCTTTATTCTAAGCTAGTTAATTAATATTGTATTATAAGAAAACAAGATTTATTGTCTAATTTCAAGATTTTTTGGCTTGTCAAGAATTTATTTTTGTGCAGTGTAGACCCTAGACTACACAAACTACAAATATGACCCAAACACAATATACATGTATAATATTTAATATGAATTCATATGTAAATAAAATTACAATTTACAATACAATTAATAATCTACCACAATTTTTAACACGCAAGCGTAGGCACGTTTTGTTTTAATCTAGAGAAAAAAGCCATTTAAAGCTAACTTTAATTTGTAACAATTAATGTGATTTACACTTGCAATAATGGAACAAACCAGTGTTAACCATAAGTTAAGTACATTACTCCTTCAAAGGCCAGACAAACCTCAAACGCTGGATCGTTGCCGATTACTGAGGCTGTTTGGTGTTGTAATTCAGACCGACAGTTTAAACGCAGACGTGTAAAACCACCTAATCCAACTAAAGAAGCGCCGAGGCTAAAACCTGTTCAGATCCTGTTCATAGATCTTCCTCGTCTCAATGACACGTTCAAAAGAGGAACTAATTTGAACCAGCCAGGCCTGTGACACGGGGCGATCTGTAATGAGCACGTCTCTTCAGATAAGCACTTCCTTGTTGATATCCTGTAAACCGGCGCGGCCCAGGCACTAGGGAGGATCCCCTGAAGCACGACCTCTGACCCTTTGCATTTCATCTCCTCTGTAAATTTTAAACACAGAGTAAAAGCCTTAAGTCTCGGGGTTAACGCGACTTCCTGTCTTGACGTTATTGGCTGCCATGTGCTTTCAGCCCGTGTAAACGCAGAGACCACTAAAACCAAGAGAGCCCATTCCAGTCTGACAAAGTAGTGGGAGACGGAAGACAGCATGTCAATGGTTTTCCACTTTGCCGGTCTTTCCTACTCCTCCCCCGCAACTTTTTTTATTGGCTGAGAGCCAGAAAAGTGCTTGATGACTTTACCGTGCTCCTCTGACGATCTGGATGGCGAGAATGACAAGAAAATCGTCCGGCCTGAGCCATCAAGGAGATGAGCCATGACAATAAGCATGTGCGCGAACGCGAAGATCAACTGTTGCCTAAAGATGATTCGGAATTTGCGGTTCCTCGCGCATGTTTTTAAGCAGAACCAGGCTGATTTTTCAGTGATGTTCCCGTTCCATATGTTTTAGTTTGGAGCAGCAAAGAGGAACAATGGGACTGGAACCAGGAGCTATTCGCTGGTTGAGAAGCCTGGAAGTTAATTAGGTTGAAATGAAGAAAAAAATTGTAATCAATAAAGCTGTTTTCATTTCCACACAGATATGCTGATGAAGTTGATGTCTAATTGGGTTTGTGGAGGTTTGATCTCTTGTTCTTTGTCAGAGAGCATCTGCTGGCCTTAAATCCTGCAAAGGTTCAACTAGGATTGTCTTCTGTTGAATAAAAAGAACAGAAATGTAGATCAGTTGCTCATTTCTGACTTTTGTCCACAGAAAAAAAAATGTGTGGAAACTTCTACATCGGAACAACCGTACGGCTATAGATCCAGGTGTTTGGCAATGCAAGGCAATCAGGGATCGATTTGCTCATGTAGTTAGTACATACAGTAATTAAGCAAAATATTTTTTTTTTTACATTTCTTGCTAAATTAGGCATATTTGTCTTTTACTACCAGAATCCTCAGCAAGTCTCATTATTCCCAATCCCAGCCACAACAAAATGGAACAGAATCTATAAATGTAAAAAACGGATTAGGAAATAGTGGTTTAATTATAATCCAGAGCACCTATAATTTTTTTTCTAGTCCCTAATTTTTCTAGTCCAAAATTTACGGTAAATTAAACCAACATTACACCTTTTGTTTGTTCTCAAATCAGAGACCTTCTGCAGACCCGGATCAGCTCCCGCGGTCTTCTGACGGGAAGTTCCGAAATATGGGGCGAGTTTTCAATTCAAAGCCACACAATAGCAACACATGTGCTTTGTACTGTCCCCCCTCCTTCCTTTTCTCTTGGGCCTTAAACAAACATCCTTCCTGCCGCAGATTATTTCAAAGCATGTCAGCATTTCCACGTAAAATGTCGTGTACTCGACACGAGTTGTCGTGAAGATAGAATCAATGCAACTGTTGTAATCGAGTCATATTATGCGCGAGATCATTTAAAAGAACAAAGACAGATTAGTATAAACGTTCTGATTTGTCGTCGTTTGAGTAACGAAAAGTTTAAACCGTGGTCTGTCTATCGTCACCGTTTCCTCTCCACGACTCTACAAGTCGTTGAAGTTCAGACTATTACTCTTCTTTTTCTTCTTGTTTTTTACTTTTGTTTTTCGATAAATTTATTTTGGTTTGGTACAAATGTTATTTATTGACAGTTACTGTACATTGTTTAAATATTATACTGCATGTTGAATGTTTGTTCTGATGTTTTTGTTGATGTTTAAAAGCTGCCAGAACACAAACGAATCCCCATTGTGGGATTAATAATGATCTAATCTGTTCTATTTAGTCCATTACGTTCAACTTTATCATCTATCATCTATATAAGACTTGTTTAATCTATGGGGAAATGTATACACTAGGCAAAGTGAACACACACACACACACACACACACACACACACACACACAGAAACAGACGGAGCAGTGGGCAGTCTTAATCTGTGGAGTCAAAGAACAAATTTGCATCAGCAACAATCAAGTTGTGGTACCTGCCGGATTACATTAAAACTGTGACCTCTAAATGCTGCAAAGTGATCACAAAATATTCTGATGCCAAGTTGTGAAAACATATTTCAATGTGATGTTGACAACATCAACTAGTCATTTGGTGACATCATCATAAATATTCAAGTATCTAAGTGAGCGACAGCACTCGCGTGTAAAGAAACATTTGCGGTTTTCAAATATAGAAACAAAACCAAAAGCAAAGAGTTCAAAACCAGCCAAGGATAGTGTCACTTTCACAAAGCGTAAAACAAAGAACAAAGAAAGCAGAAGTCTATTAATTCAGTTTTTTCACTAGATCAAGATGCAGGAAACTCTTTCAGAGTGTATTGATCAGTTGTTAAAATAATCAATTATTCACTGAATACCCAATCGAATGAGAATTAGAGTAGTCAAATATTACAAATAAGCATTTAATACATCCATGCTCTATAGACAAAAGCCTTCAGGGTTTAAATTCATGCACAATGTTTCTGTTTTGTGAAGAAAACGCAGCTGCTTTGCTATATTGCACAGACACAGACGCACAATCAATAACTGCATAAAAATGCATTGTGGGACAAAAAGAAATCCTGAGATGATCGGCTGTACACATTCATACAGAGAATCATGTGTGAAACGGCTGGAATATGGAGAAAGAAAATATTAGTATGGCTCGGAGCGATGCTTTCACACCCTCCCCCAAAACCCACCAGTGATCCAGCACTTCAAACAGAATTTAACTGCAACCTACTTACATCTGCATCAAAACTGGCTACTGAAATCCACAAGCCAGTGCAATTCTACCACAAAAAAAAAAAAAAAAAAAGTTACAATTTATTAATTGAGAGGAGCAAATACCATAGCTAATGCTCCGCTTTAATACCTCTTTAATAAGACTCAACCACTTGACTATCACATTTCACGCTTTAAAAAAAAATATCGGGCAGAATTTAAAAGGAGGGAAAAGGATCGTCTGACCCTTTCTTTTATAACCACTGCCAATTACGGCAGTCAATCACTTAGTTTCCCACAGCATCCGATCGATTGTATGGACTGACAATAATGTGTTTGTTGAGGGAAAAAACAGCTTCAAATTTCCATGTCGTGTCTGCTGATGAGCCATCCTCGTTCCTTAAAAGGGATTAAAATTGTAATAAATCATACTTTGGCATACAAGACTAAGTATTAATTGTGCTTAAAGAATATTTGCCGAGTATGAGAAATGTAATAATTTTCAGTCAATTGCAACAATAGTAGGGATCAACGTTAAAGACTCGAGTTTGTACAGCTTTGATTCCCTGGTCGGAGCTTTGAACGCGTTTAAAAAAAAAAAAACCCTCCAATTCAAAACTATTCTGAACTTTGAGTCATTCGTTTGTTTAAATTAGTAGGGAATAACTGTTTGAGACTTTTGCTTCCAAACAAACATACACAAAATAAGGTTTTACTTAAGGTAAAGTTAACGTGTACACTAGGTCTGAATGTGTACATTCATCTGTAAGTTGATCAGTTAAATTCAGAACAAATAAAAAAAATTACTAAAAATATTTCTCTGCTAAAGAAAGAACTGAAAATACAATGCATCCGTTGGCTCAAGTCCTTTGTGTGTGTGTGTGTGTGTGTGTGTGTGTGTGTGTGTGTGTGTGTGTGTGTGTGTGTGTGTGTGTGTGTTTGGATGTGGTGGGGGGGGGTCGACCACAGGTGTAAAGAGTGCCTGAAAATCAAACTTGAGTTTGTAAATTACTGTAAATTAAATGTAAATTACGTAAAGTATTCCATTTTAAAAGACCTTAAGTATTTTACTCAAAACAAGAAACCATTTATGGGGTTTTATTTGTAAACATAGATGGGAAATGTAACACCACAATATTTCAAAATGGCAGAACAAAATAGATTAAAATAAAAGAACACAAGTCAGTCAAGCTCAAATGTGCAAAAAAGCGCAACCGCTAATTCACGTTCACAAGATTTAGCTCATAAATAGCATCCAGTACCTTCAGCACCCTGCAGATGGCAAATTATTGCCTGCATGGTTCGCCCACAAAATTAATTAGAGTAATGGTAAGTGTTCATTAAAATGTAGGAGGTAAAGATACATATACACACAAAAATGCAGTGAAGTAGAGAGTAAAGTTGCATATATTATTGATACTCAGCTCAAGTACAAAGCAGCACAAATACTCAAGTAAAGTAACAAAGTCCATTTACTCAAGTATTTTACAATACTGGTTTCGACAGCCTCATGCCAAACTGAATCTGCAGGTCTGACTGACAATGCCTGTCACTTAACCCTACAGCAAAGCTTCACATCATTGGATCTGGCTAGAAGAGCTTTTCCTGACACTCCGCAACAGGCAGATCTGCTCAATGTCTCCAGCAAAGTCTCTGAGAGCAGGCGAGCACACAAAAGGAAAGACCCAATGACCTAATCGTTCTTCACTAAAGAGCTAGCAATCAATTGTTAAAAACTATTTACTTAATATCATCAGACATACGTTTCTATGGAAACGCCCCCCCCATATCCATCATCCCGCCGCATCCAGGTGTGATGTAACTGTCGTAAAACACACATTAATCCTAAAACGAGACGTTTTCGTCAGTCTTACAGACTTCCAACAAGTACGACAGCAAAGCAGAGCAAGTATAAACGTGCCAAAAGGAAAGTGTCACCGAGCGTGACGCCTTTAGCCACTTCATTCACAAATCAACCCCAATCTCAAAAGAAACTCAAAAGACGATCTCAGGGAACATGAAAAAGAGCTGTTTGGTTCTTTTAACGCATTCTGCTCTTCATCACCGCGTGAACCGTTTTATAAACCCTCGGGCTTGAACCACAGCACCACACCGGCTACGGAGACGCGAGGGCGAGAGAAAACGCCCTGCCTTGTCTGCACCTACAACCTACACACGCGGAAAACGCCTGGAAGATAGGGAAACTACTAAACAATGCCGAAATCTCCCATGGACGTTTGGAAAAGCAAAGGCTCTGACTTGATTCGGATTCGTATCTATTGTCAATATCGCCTTACATATTGACGACTCACTGACGTTCCGCAAATCGATCATTCCGTTTCACGTGCGGGAGAATCTCAAACATCGTTTTCCACAACTGACATAAAAAAACCCGTTATTTCTGCTACAACACGACTTATTCCCATACGAATTCCATTCACCGAACGCAGCACCGGCGCACAATGGATGGCGTTCGAACGCTGATTAAAAGACGTCTTACCTTTAACTTGCGTTTCATATTCGGCGATAATCTCCTTGTCCTTTCGAAATTTGGCCGGGGACGTCATGGTGGTCTTCCAGAAAGTCCTGTCACCGCGGGAAAAGAGCGCAGCAGAACAAAAGGTTCCTCACTCTGTACTTTGTCTCGCAGATATCCAGTGAATATGATGGAATGGGAGGTGAAGTCTGCTGTCGGCGATCAGTTTCGCCGCATTTTCTCGGGTTCGCTGGTAAAAATCGTCCGTGACAGAAAGCGCGTGGTCGAGCAACTGAGGCAGAGTTTCATCCCACCCTTGTCGCGCGCTTGATCGCGGTGTTTTAAAAGTTCTCCTGCAGTTCCTCTCTTGTCAGTGGAGCTACTGAGACTCCTCAGCGCTGAGTGAAGGCACGGAGAACACTTCCCAATCCCAGCTCACACTGCAGAGAGAGAGAGAGAGAGAGAGAGAGAGAGAGAGAGAGAGAGAGAGTGTGTGTGAGAGAAAAAGAGAGAGAGAGAGAGGGGGGGGGGGAAGAAAAGTTACTAGGATCGAATTTCTAACAACCAGTTCCTTCCAGTAAACTTCCTCAAAACATGTTTTTTTTTCTCTTCCAGGTTTACTCAGCTTCTAAGCTTCTTGAGCAGCAAATGCATGGTTTAGTGTGTTGTAATGTAAAATGTTCTGACACTTTTCATTCTAATTCTATTGCAGATATGTGCCTGTTTTTTTTTTAAGATGTTTGCACCAAGATGTGTAAAATTACAAATCCCCTGAGTTTGCGCAGACTTGGCGAATAAAGCTTATTGTTCATAACAGAGTCAAGTGAAACATCTGACTGAAACTTGAAATCTGCCATCCAGCCACTTTCTGAACCACTTTTCTGTTGCTAGGTCTCTATGAGACTTAAAACTCGCAATTTATAACATGTGCATTTAGCATTTGAGCACATTTTTATTTCCTGGATGTGTCTCTAATTCATGTTGCTGTTTGGTAGATAAATCATATCATACTACAACAGAACTCTCTTTAATACGCTTAAAAGATTAAATATAAGTTTATTTTAGAAACACTGAACATTCAACACAGTTAGACTGGTTACATTAATCGCATAATAGTAACAATCAAGAACACTGCATTCTAGAATTTACTAGAACTATTGGTAATGTTTTCCCTGGGAAGAACACACTGTTTACTGCTGAGTATTTATCAGAATAAATTCTGGCATATCTTTGTAGCAGAAATAACAATGGAAAAATTTATATGAAGTAATATTTCTAAAGGATTGGACAAAACTTTAGAAATGCACGACTTATTTTAGCACTGTCGCACTAAAAACCTTTAAATTACAGGCTTATTGAGATGTCTAACACACATCAAAGTTTAACCCAACACTTCTGAAGATTTTAAGACATATAGACTTGTCTAAAGGAGTCCATGGCAAACACAACATAATGAAGGAGCATGTCAAAAAGTGGAAGTTTTTTCCCCCCTAAAAACGTGATGAGAAAAGCAGAGGCCCCCGGAGAGTGTGAATAGTTCCGTGCTCCTCTGAAGGGAATCCCTGCAATTCACACGGACGATCGCGGACATTTGTTTGAAGGCCACTGATTCCTACATCGAAAGAGCGGATCGATCAGTCACCTACCTTGAACTGTGATTTCCATTTGTAAAGTTTCATTCAGTAGATTCGTCGCTCGGGACCGGGTTACGCTGTTGTCTGGATTTTCCAAACTCAAACCCCGCCTTATTTCATGGAAGAAAGGGAACAACCCCCTCTCTAAACCCATTGGCCACACCACAGGAACACGACAAAAATTCATTCATTAGAAAAAAAAAAATTAAACCTACAAAGAATAACTCACTGTGATGTCTTATCGACAAATCAATGCACCCACAAAATCACATTTTCTTTAAACTATACATTGTTAATTAGTAACCTATTGGCAACGCTCATGTTTAAATTGCTCAATTTTAGTACAAACAAAAAACAAAACATTATTTAAGTAAAAACGTGTTTAGGAATTAAATGGCGAAGGGTATTGCTATAAAGCAAAACAAATGATTATAGTTTTAGGGAAAAAAAATACTTGTATTAAATACAACTTAACAAGGCTGCTATTCTCGGAGAGTTTTGTCCCACTCTGCTGCTCAACGTCATGAAGTACATGCTACTTTTCCAAGGTGAAGAATTTGAAATGAACATTACTTATTCCTGTAACGATGTGTGTCAATTATTAAAACAGAGGAAAAAAGAGTTTCATTCCATATGGCTAAAGTGCCATATGGCTAAAGTGCCTGTTTTAACTTCGGGAAAAAAGTTACTTTTCATATATTTTATTTCTATTGTTTTACATTTTCCACGAAGTTTCATTAATTTCTTGCTCATAATCAGCATTCACTTTAAATCGGTTCTTTGAATTACACACTTGTTTGCAAAATTCGCGTAAGAGACTACGAACGAACGTGCGGGGAACAGAAACAGCAGCCAATCAAAAGAAAGACCTGTTGTTGACCAATCATAGTTATTGAGTGCTTTTTTAAACCAATCATCGCCAGCGATTTGGCCGTTTGAAAATGTTTCAGGAAGTGAGAATCCGCCTCAATGCGGACGTAAACAAACCTGGCCTCCCTAACAAGTTAAACCCTATTAGAACGATTGATACACTTGTCCGTCGCTCAATCTGTTTATTTGTCGTCTAAAACGCGAAAAAAATCTCATCCGGATTCAGGTTAGATTTGTTTTCTGCACGGTGCAGCAGAGGGGGTTATACATTAGCTAGCAATATATAGATATCGGATATGTCTGCTTTTTTGTTATTTTATTAAAAGAGTGCGTCAGAATGTACACTGGATGTATATTTGGTTTGTACTTTTGATTGAATCATCCGTTCTTGTGCTCCATAGTCACCGGCTTGGAGTCTTCCATTACACCGGTAAGTAGCCTGTAGCTAGTTAGCTTGGTCGGCACAGATCATTCGATTTTGCTCTTTAATTCGTTTTTTCATTCATCAGGATCATATTTTTGGAACTGTAGTGGAGATCTCCACCATGTCTGCTTCTAATTTTAAAAATAAGTGCGTGACCCAAGTGAACTGTATATATTGTGACAGCCTCTTGTGTATGAGAGGGATGAAAGCGGTTCTTTTGGCTGATACAGAAATCGAGCTGTTCTCAACTGACATTCCACCAAACAGGTGAGATCTCGGCGAGATTTTCTTTAAGCAATTTTGTGATTTTTGGGTAAACCTCAAATATTTCCCTTTTGTAGAACGGTGGACTTCGTTGCCAGCTGTTACTCAACTGACAGCTGCAAATGCAAATTAAGAGACATCGCTTGTTTGAAATGGTATTTATTTTATGTACATCTTTCTGTTTTATATGTATGTATAGCGAAATTCAATTTTTTTCAAAATGTGTGTATTGATTAGAGAGATGTAATGTTCCTTGTTTGTTATCGTGATTGTTTTGTTTTCGCTGGCTTTCTGTGCTCACTGTATCCTTCTATTGTTTTCACTGAGCTGTTTGCTTTTTGTTTCACCATCTCTCAAAGCATTTTCATTCAGGTGTTTTTATCTTTCTGTCTGGCTCTTTCTGCACATTCAGTGGAAACGTTGTGGGATATCACGTGGTGGCTCCATGCAAGCCTTGTTTGCTCTCCTGCAACAATGGACATTTCTGGATGTTCAACAGTGACTCTGTGTCCACCCTTAATAGACTGGACGCAACAGGTTTGGAACTGTTCTGATGTACTGTGGAAAAACAGTAGCCTTGCCTTGATTTCTGATCTAAAACATCAAGGTTGTAATTATATTAGTTGATAAATATTAGTTGATATTGATAATTGTAAATATCTATCATTTTACAGGCAATTTTAACAGGTTATTTCTCATTAATTATGAGATTATAAATCCTAGAATAAAAATATGATTTATTGCCAGAAGGACAATTGAGATATTAATATACGTATTACAAATTAACAAATGAATCCAAATAATTCAGAATTATTTATATTAAAAGAATAGACAAAGCATTTTGTAGTGAAACATGTTTGGTATTTTAGACTGGCATTTTATTATAGTGAAGCGATTAATGGAAACATCTCCAGTCAAAATCCAAATCTGACAACTTTCAAAATCCATGTTATTTCATATTCTCAGCATTCAATTAATTTGTTCAATCATGTATTTCTTCTGAAATGTCTCTTTCTACAGGGCAAAACCTGCTGCTGTGGGGAGATCTTCCAGAACTGGAAGGCAGTGATGATGATAATGATGGAAGTCTGGACAGTCTCTCAGAAGAAGAGTACCTCAGATAAAATCCCACATGACCAAAGTAGACTTTTGAATAGTGGAGTGTTTTGCTTTGGCTTGCACAAAAGTACATGTAGAGCACACTCTCTAGTCCTTACGGAACTGGGAAGAGAAACAATCCAAAAAAATAGCTGTACTTGTTAATTTGCGGTTACAGGCTGCAGTATGTGATGAATCTGCATTTCTTCTTACATTATTGGGAAAATCCATTTGTTTCAGCATCGATGAGTGGCACCACCAAAGAAATTTGTTTTCGTTTTTGCTTAGTTTTTCAGAAAATGTGACATTTACCGGCATATCATTTAAGAAAAAATGTTCTGAACCATTACTGTAATCAAAATTGGCTTTTATTGCTCTTTTAAAAAGTGACTTTGTTTCTTTTAACGAGAAAGACAAATTCATTTGTACTTCACTGGATTCTTGATGTATGAATTGAACTACATTTACCGTGTTATAATGGTTTATTACTTGTGGCTGATCCTTACTTTAAAATGTTGACCAAAAATCATTGATTTTTATGCATTATTATTTTTGTCAGGCAAATTGACATCTTTTGCATTCAAAGTGGCACGATTCGTTCTCAGCTTTTGTTAATCTAAGCAAGTTAGAAAAAAAAATATTCTTTTGTTCTAAAAAAATGTATCTCCCAATATCAAGTGCTTCTATAGGTTTTTAATTTATTATTATCATTGTTTTGTCTATTTGTGACTCACGTGTGATTGTAGTGAATATCCGCACACACTGTAGACGGCATTTGTGCGTGACCCTGTCGGAGTGAAGCAAATCATTCCAGTGGTATTTTTATTACTGTTATGGATGAACATATTCTTCATTTTCAGTAATAAGCATTTTTCTTTTTCATTCCACTGTGCGCTGAGAGAGTTCCAGGTCTGTTGCGAGTGTTTGCGATGCTTGACGTTGCATCCGAGATGGTGTTTTCAGTAACAGATCGATCAGCAAAATGCAGAAGCGGCAACTATTATGGTAGCTTTCAATTGTAGCATTTTTAGAAGTCTGCTTTTTTATGCCTTAAAGCAATCTAGTATGCATTTAATACTGAAATGGAACTATGTTGACATGTTTTGCATTTTAACTTATTAACAGAGGATTTATTTATCTGTTTTGATTGTATTTATTAACAAACACGATACTGTATTTCTACTGACTATTTCATTTGCGCTATGTGATTGAAAAAAAATATTTGCATAATTTGATCTGCACTGACGATGTGTTGTTGAATTGAATTTGAGTTATTTTGTATTTGCTGAATGTCTTGATATTAAACTTTTTAATGTGGATATATTTGTATTTTTTTTTTTTTTACTTTTTTTAACATTTACGTTCTTTTAGTGACTTCAAAAGCATTCAATATGTTAAGTATAAACTAGATCTAGAAAACAGTGTTCATGAAAAATAAAAAATGAATTCTGGAAATGTGACACTAGGTGTGAGTGAGCGTGTGAATGTGTATGAGTCCTGCTCTGTGATTGGTTAGCTACCAACTTAAGATGTGTCTACTCTGACCCAGAGTTGCTAGGGTGATGAAATATCGCCATCTGCAGGGAGCTGAAGGTACTGGATGCTTTGAGCTAATTCACGTGAATGTGTAGCGGTTGAACTTCTTTGCAAATTTGAGTCTTTTCAACTCTACTTAGTTCTGTCATTTTGAAACATTGCAGTGTTAAATTTCATTTCTATATTGGGAATAAAGCCTCATTAGTAGAATGTCTTGTTTTCCCACATTTCTAGATGTTTATTTACTGTAGCCTTAATTTAGTAAATTGAGTTCTTTAAAAAATCTTTTTACGAACGACTTTTACTGAAGTCTTCTTGGAATTGGTAGCTTCTAATGGAGCAATTTTTACAGTAAGATATCTGTACTTGTACTCAAGTATGTTTGGTTTTCAGGCACTGATCTACTCCTCTGGCAATCAGTATGTGCAATATTTTAGTCCGGGGAACCTGAAGCGCCTGCCTGACAGCAGGAGAGAAGGAAACACATCCCTCATTCAAGTTCTACCGAAGATAAAAACGTCCTTGCCGAAGCATTGGCACATTTTTGGCCCAGAGATATTGTCAGTGTTCAGACACATCGAGGATTGAGCAACACATTTCTGCATTTGTCATCTTGATTAATATCCCGAATCCCAGCGATGCATTTAGCAAAATCAATAAAAATATGAAGGTTTTTTTTTTCTCTATTATGGCTTTTTAAATGTTTAAACAAGTTAAAAACATCACATCTTTGTGTGCTTTGCAAAGTGTTTCAACCGTACAGAAATTCTCTTTGTAAAATGAAAAGCTCCAGGCATAAACTATTTGCCTTGTCCGTTCAACCGTTTCAATATGTTAAAACATGTACCACGATCCTTGCATCACACGCATCCATTTGGTATTTCAATACATGTGATATAAATTACATTGATGTAAAACACATTTTCACGCTGACAGAGATAAATCACACTAGTGTTTTGAATGCTGTCAATCTTTTATGAAGTCCTCAAACCGAAAGACAATTTTAAAATGAGACGCTGTTCAGCTAAACACACGTCAAATAGGTTCATTACACACACACACACACACACACACACACACACTTATATTTAATTAATTTAGTTTGTAGTCTACTTTTGGTCACGGAGGTGATAGTTGAAGAATCTATTTGAAATTGATAAATTGTTTATCCAGAGAACCAGCAGTTTAACTAGCAGCAGTAGCAGTAGTATACATTAGGCTCAGTATTTTTACTTTAAAACACTAAATCTTTTGCATTAATTGCTACAAATAAAATAAATTATTTGACGCCATCTGCTGGTTGATTACAAAAACTGTACTTAAAAGTGTAAATGCAATGCTCACGTAATTTAAAATATATTAAAATTTGGTTAAAAGTATAGTATAATTGCTCTTCTTACTTTAGCATTTTTCCATTAATGACATTTAGATTTACGTCAAATTGAGGATAATGTGTCTGCTTTTCTTTGATTGGCCGCCATGTGATTGAGGAAAAAAATGCATTTCCTTGCAAAACAAGAGAACGTGTTGTTGAATTAAACTTTTGTTTTGTATATGCTGAATGTCTTAATATTAAACGTACATTCTACATTTTCCCAATTTTTCCCACGTCAACCATTGAACTACAGTATTGATAACGCTAGGTTGGGTATGTGAATCTTTTGGCGCCATCTGCTGGTGAATTTCAAAACGGCGGCGTGCCATTTTCTAAATTACTACATTTGAACAGGGTCAAACGTTGCGGCAGAGATCATACATTAAAACGAATCATACATTAGCTGTGAGAAAGAGACAGGAGTCAGAGATGGAGGCAGCAGAGATGAAGATGTTGGAACGAGTTTGGACAGAATCAGGAACGAGCACATCAGCTCACGTTACCTGTGTTAGCAGCAACTAAGTATTTCTGAGATGGTTTGAATAGTTTGGACCATGGGTTGGTTTTACTGAGATGTTTGGACTTGTGCAGAGGAGGGATAGTGAATATATTGTCAGAAAAGACGGCAAGATAATGACCAGGAGGAGATTTACAGTATGGATGTTGTAAGAGAGGACAGAAGGTTGGCCGGGGTCAGAGTGGGAAAAAAAACTCAGTCAGTATAGAAATAAACGTGGAAAATGATGATTTGCTGTGGCGACTCCTGATTAGGGAAAAGCAGAAAGAGCTATATTTTACTCATACTGAATTTAGGCTAAAAGAAAACACCAAGACGTGAAAAAACAAGGGGCTCTTTATTCACGAGCCTTTATTTCTTAATATATAAATGAAATATAACTAAATAGACGAAAAGGAACATAAAATTAGTCTCAGTCAAAGTCAAACGTGCAAAAAAAGTACACGTGATTAAGCTCATAAATAGCGTTCAGTTCCTTTATCGCCCTACAGATGGCGATATTGCCTGGTCCGACCAAGAAATTAACCGTGGTAGAAAAAGACGCTAACGACTTGTAGCACACAATCACGAGTAACGGGTAACAAGTAACGGTAAGTGTCATTCAATGTAGTGGAGTAAAGATACTTAATATCGAGTACTTTTTTTTTTTTTTCAACCTTTCCCTTATCAGGAGTCGCCACAGCGAATCATCTTTCCACCTTTACATATTCTCAATTTCATTTAGAGTGGTGACTTCATTCATTTGATCCTTCACATATATAAAATACAGTCTTAATGGTTTCTTAAATTGGTAAATTAATGTAATTTTTAATAATGAATAATGCATTATTCAGTAAATAATTTTTATAATTATCGTTTTTATATACGTAATTGTTGAATGTTTAATAGAAAAAGGAAAATGTAAGTAATTTGTCTTTTGTTTCTCAAACTCATAAAGTGTTTTATGAACCGTCAGCTCAACTGCACTGCATCACTCAAAAGTAGTACGTAAATACTGTGTCACCAACACAGCAAGGTACACATTAGAAATATAGAACAATAATCTTTACATACAGGTACTGCTATAAGCTCTACACAAAGAAATAATTTCCCGAGAGAATACATAATTCCTAGGGAAAACACTTGCCACATTTACGGTGTATAATCCTCCTTTGTGTTCACGAGAAGAGTTGGCTAAACTGAACTATTTGTTGTTTTTGTCCTTGCCGCAAGAGGGCGCTACAGCACAAGAAAACTCCAATGCCTTTTGAAGAGGATTGTACCCACAAAACGTCCTCCTTCTTTCACACTTCTAACGTACGTTGTTGTACAAAAGGAGCGTGTTTTTCGATTTTATATTGACTCGAGAATATTGACGTTCAACTATTTTGTGATATCAATTGACATGACAGGCAAATACCTTTATCATCATGTCAAATTTCAGTTTTGATGGCGAAGGAGATTTTTTTTTTTTAAAGAAGACAGGATTATTCGACAACAATTTTATCACATCACACCAATACTATTTGAGCACATATACTAGTTTTGACAGAAAATTAGTGTTTAAAAGAATATAATAAAACAAAACTTAAAAACAGAAAAAACCCGACCTCTCTCTCTTCCTTGTTATATGTGTTTGTAAAAATAGAGATATATGTTATAATGTTTTTTTTAATTTATGTTAATTTATTTATGTGAAATACTAATTCCTGAAGGGCTTTTTATTATCTCAAATGAGTTATGGACACTTTTAAAGAGTCAGACACTAATTTAATATTAAGCCTGATTTGAATTAAATATTTTTAGTGAGTACCCCCCCCACACACACACACACACAAATAGAAAGTTCAAATGTTTTAATTCTTGAAATATAAAGGAGGAATTAATCTTACATTCATAAAAATACCTATAATAACCTCTTACTGTTGTCTTGTATGTTCATGTCTAATATATATTCACCTTACATCTAATTGCTTTGAAATAGACCGAGCGTGTGCGATCGAAAGCCCTGGACTGCCGTGCAGTTCTTTATGGCATCGGTGGAAAGTAAATGTCAGTATATTGTTGGTGGAGCTTTATTTTTCTCTTCTCCCGGTGAATAATGTCGAGCTAATCTCAGCAGATGCTCCGCTTTATCTAAACAAACCTTTAATAGTGCAGCAGCGTTTTGTAATTAAAAGGGGTAATAAGAGGCAGGGGGTCCGTTTATTATAGAGGGGGTTGGGTCTGTCGCTCATGTCCCTGCATTTGAATACATGTATCATGAATATGCATCTGTTAACCCTGAGCGTTACTGCTGCAGTTGGTCAGTTTTGCCTGATTTAAATTCTTTTATTTTTTCCCCAGTATATATTTATCAGATTCAAATCTGGTCGAATGTGAAGATGCTTAAAAAAATTACAACAATCTTACTTATTGTTTTTCATTCATATTGCAGTTTTGCTTCACTTGAATTTCCCCAGTTATAAAGACAATTATTATTATTATTATTATTATTATTATTATTATTGCTGTTGTTACTATAAAATCTGTTTTGCTGTTGTAAAAGAATAATATTTTTTTTACCGTTTTAAGTGTACTATGTAGATATTTTTGTTTTTCATAAATGCATTTATAATTGAACACTTGATATTTAAAAATGTATTTGTCAATAAAAAATTGAATATGTTGCATATAATTAGTTTTATGTAAATTCAAATGGCTTTTGAGTTTCGAATTAGAATATGAGTTTTCTAGTGTTTTTTTTCGCATGTTCAATTCCTGTGGTTTTCAGTGAATACAATCAAACCTTTAAATGATTTAATTTAAAGACTGTAAATCGCCTTCTTACTTGCAGAACGTTTCTACAGGGGTTTCGGTTCATTCAGTGTCTGAGTATTACATTAATTCTCCTAAAATAATTGCTGTCTTCCTGAGGTTAGACGATTTGCTCTAATCACTTTTATAATAAACCTTTTGAGATTGATACTTCATTCGCTTGCACAATAATGTCAAAAATATTCTTTATTCATACACGATTAAATAAGATTATTTGTAAAAGTATTATACAGTATTATAAATCGGGTTTGTACAGTGTTAAATAACAAGAATTGAATTAACTAAATTAGAGTCAACATAATATCCAGTTTGAGATTAGATTGAACAGATAGTTTTCTCAGGTTATGAACTATCAAATGCAAATTTTGCAACAGAGCACGTTCATTATTTAAAAAGTAGCACCTCTGTTGTCCCTTTCTCACATTTATTGGAGCGCAACATGGCCCCAGTATCTCATCCTTAACCTACTTGAGTCCAACACTGAGATAGCGTAGAGTGAAAAGCGGTATAGATGGAGGGGAAAAAAAAAGATCCTGATTTTCATCCCGTGACAATGGCGCTCTCGACAGTGATTGGCCATTTATGTGCTCTTCCTCTGCGTGGCATTGTTTTGAAGTTTGTGTGTTCCGCTTTAAGACGGCCGCTCCGGGCAGCTGAAGAATTCGCTCTCCTGTCGCTGTGAATGGGGCCCGGGCAGGAGCTTAGCGAGGGGCCCAATGTTTTGTTCTGTTACACTTCAATAGGGCGTCAAGCAGGGTTTGGGCCTGACAGCCTGTGGATTAAAGGCTCTTACCAGAATCTGTTCGCCCCACCCCCTGACCCGCGCACTCCAACAATAACCTGAAAGAAACACATTCTTAACTCTTCAAGTACTAAGTTGTAATTTGCAGGTGGCTATAGCCTAGAACGTTCCTCCAACCTTGGGCGACGAGGGTTATGGAGAGAAGACGGAGGGGGGTCAGCAGGGGGACGGATGTTGCCCACCTTCTTTCAGGCCTTAAAAACATAAATCAGCAGACGAATAAGTCCCCAGTCTGACCACCACAGTAATTATCTGCTTTTACATCTCCAACTGATAAAAAAGTGTTTTTTTTTTTTTTTTTTTTTAAGTGAATGGAGGATCTCTGCGACATTTCCAGATTGTAAAAAACATACCGGACGCCACAATTTAGAGACACAGACGTTAACAATAGCCAGATGCCTGTTCGCAGCACGCAGAGATGCGTAGTGATGACAAACAAGTGTTGTCGCCCTGAGTATGAACCGCATTTCACAAATAAATCAGAAAAGTGTGGCGTCTGGAAGAAGCGGAAATGAAAGTTTCTGATTTAGTTGATAGGTTAACAAAACGGCGTTATTTTTAGAACGTTTTTGGGATATCGTCAAGTAGCAGTCTGTGTTATTCCGAGTTAGTCCATTAGATGGCGCTAAATACAACGCAAAATTCGCCACTAGCTAAATCGCACAGGTACAGACATACAACGTCTGTATTTGTATAAAATCCATTCTTTCGAATGACTTAAAGACATTATCGCCTGCATCTCACTGTCCACGTGCAGAGTTTGTCTCCTTTGAGTCCAGAAGCCTCTCGTGGTCCAGCTGAGAGGAGTCGTCTGGGTCAAGCCTCGCTCATCATTATAGGCCCGGCCGGGTGTGTAACCCCGTGCCACATCTGGCCAATGATTCAGAAGTGCAGAGTGCAGACGAAGGCCGCGTACTCGCACGTGCACCAGGTCTGTGCACGACCCGCCGTTCTTATTTAGTGATCAATGTGTGATGACCCCTAAAAAGACATCAGCGAGACTCGTCTGGACACAGTCCCACACTGAGCGCTCTGTTCATTCAGCCTCCAAAAAAGCCCAGGATTTCCAGACCAGTGGGACTCAAGCTAAATGTTTTTTATTTATGGGGAAAGCTTCACTGCCCGACGTCGCATATTGGCTCTAATTGCGTGCTCGGTCAATGGTGTTTTTGAAATGTTCTCCTTAAAGTGGCAGGCTTTCAAACGCACTGGCCTTTCCCCCTCCGTTTTCCTGTCACCAGTAACAGAACACAGATGTGACATGGGGTAGCAATTCCACCTCTATTTGTTTTAGAGCTGATCGAGTTATTTCAAATGTTTGCGGCCCTGAAAAGGGTCCTGGAGGTAGAGATAGAGGCCGCGTGTATGCGTGCAGATGTATGGACGTGAGAAGGCGCACAAAGTGAGAGAAGGAGTGCGGAGAAAACACGCGGTCCTGGAAGAGACGTTGACGTGTATGTGGAATCCGCTCATGCCACGCAGAACGCAAGCCGTGTGATGCAGCTTTGTCTTGCCTAGAAAAAAACACAAAACTACAAACTCCTAATAATCAAAGATACATTTTAAATAATATGTTTACACATAATATAATATTTATAAATTTGTATATTTATTAATAAATTGTATGCATATTTAAATACTGTATTATTTATAAAGTAATATAATAGATTCTAAATAAAAATAATGGAAATAATATGGTAGACAAGATGGTAGTTTAAGATGGCTTTCGATTAATCTAAATCGTTTAGAATTAGTTGGAGGATGGGCGCTTTTGCTTTTATTTTAAGTCATGGATATTCTCGGACAATCTTTTACGAAACGTAAAAGAACAGAAAGAAGAATCAACAGTGTCAAAAGGAACCGATTTATTTACTAATATTAGAAATATATCCAACCAATTAGTATTAAAAACAGCAAGAGCAAATACATGTGGTGGTCAAATCATAGTGGTTAAAATTGGCATTGCTTAAATAACTTACTTAAACTTGCTTACAATTGCTGTGTGTGTTTGTGTGTGTAATGTTTTTTTTTTTTTTAATAATGTAGGTGAATACTGTTTACTCAACGCATTGATGTTGAGCTCTTACAGCAACAAATACATTGTTAATAATAACAACAACAGTGATAATAATAACATTAATAGTAACAACAACAACAACAACAACAATAAAACATAACATGTTACCAAATCATCAAAAGCACTTTCAAACACATAAACAACTTCACAAACAATTTCCAATGCTTACAATTTATTAAATAACAAAATCATGTACGCATTTCTTTATTTGTGAATTGTTTCAAAGGCTGGTTCTCTTTGCAGAACTTTACAAATAGCCAACTGTAACCTTCAAAGAAGAAATGAACAAATCCAGGCTGCGGTGAAATCTAATCCAGACTCCGCCATAGCTTCACGTTCCCCTGCCCCACCGCTGAACTCTGACCTCTGGCTTTGTCTGGGTCATCTGCCGGAGTTACAGACAGTCAGAGCACTACTTCTCTCACACTGGACCTTTTCCTTTTCTTTGGTCTGTCCACCATGTCCCGCCTGGACTGGCACGGGAAGGGAGAAGGAGCAGGGACAGCTCGAGCTCGAAGCAGAAATGTCAGCCAGACATTAAACAGTGAAAAGCCATGTGTGCATTCACAGCACAAGCTGTCTGTGTTCTCTTCTGCTCCAGTCCTGCTCCAGTCCTGCTTCAGCCCCACAGATCATTGCTCTTCCTGTGAGTCTGTGATCATCATGTCCTGCTCAGTTTCACTCGGTTCACTCTGGCCGCTCCGAGATCCTGCTGTGGACCAATAGAGATATATATCTATATTTTTAATTTTGCTTATAATTATTCGTATTTTTACACTTGAATTCTTTATTAAATGAATAAATAAACAAAATAAATTGCGTAATAAAAAAAACTATTTTGTGAGAAAAATCTTTTGGTATTATTTATTATTTTAAGACTTTTTAAAATCAGTTAGATGTTTTTAAAAAACATAATATAATACACAGAACTGCCTGCGCCACGAATTCTTAAAATTATATATAAAATAAGTACGGTATATAAAATATAGTTTACTATTAAACATGCTTAATAGAGTTTACGGACTCTGTGATTGGTTGGCCATAATTAATATTATGGATAATTTACATTAAAAAAACAGTATATGAAAATACATTAAGAAATAAATGTGTGTATAAATATATGTATATACTTTATATGTGTGTGTACTACATATGAAATTAGTTTACTATACGTAGTTTAAATATCGATTTTAGAAATCTCATAATCTATGAAAAGACTGATAACATCTTGTTTTGAACTTTGATTATCATGATTTGAAAAGATGCTTTTGATGTCATGCAAAAAAGTGATCTAACGTAACATTTATTCTTAATACAAATGATTATGTATGCATTATTCAAAATTCGAAGTCCTTTAAGTATTCCTATTGAGTCAAATCACTGTCAACTTCACATCTTTGTTAAACTCAAAACTCTCCAGAAATGGCCTTTCGTCCAAGTGAACCAACCGCACTCCTGCCAGCGGTGATGCATGTTTAGCGTGAAATCTCTACTCGCGTTTATAGTGATTACGACTGGTTGCTTTTGATTAGGGGCTGCGGTAATTGGCCGACATTAGATTTGTGGCCACATACTGCTGCTCAGCAGGTGGTCCTGGCGTGGACCGTCATTGTTAGGTTACAGGCGGCCATTACGCTCGGAAGTGGTGATCAGGAAGTCCACTTGCCCAAAGCGCTGGCTCTCCGGCCCCCACAGAGTAAAGACAACAAACCCACCGGACCGACATCAACATCTCAGACACGTACCTGCCCCATCTTCTCCTTCCACCCAAACTACCACCTCTCCTTAATCGGACGTGATTTGTGATCTCGCATCCCCCTGAAGAAATGCTTGCCTATGCATCCTTTAGTTCCAGGCCCTTCAGGCATTTCTTATTAGTGTTGTAACCTTATACCTTTCTCCCTCCCTCCATCTCTTTCCAGACTGGAAACAGCTTTGAAACTCATCCTGGGCCGGTTCTTTAACAGCACCCGGGGGCAGGAGACAACAGGTCATGTGTCTCGATCTTTCTCGCACACCTTCTGCGGCCCCTCCGCTCCCACCCCGCTAGGTAAAAGCCTTTTGTCATTTTACCGTACACAAGCGCCCCTTGTTTATTTTATTGAATGTTTATTTCAGGTTTTAGCGTGCCACTCGGGGCTCGGAGGAGATACGTGTGTACCTTTCCCCGGCCCGTGTAAACACAGCATATTTCGCCACTCGTTTCCCCCCGTAAAAAGTTTATATCTGTAATCTGTTAAGTCAGAAATTTTAAACAACATCTCCCTGTGTTTATAAACACTGCCGGGCCCCTGTAATGAATTTACGGTAATGCGCTTTTTTTCCCTCCTTCATTATTTTTATCTTCACTATCACTTTGAAACTTTTTTGTGAATCGGCCAAACAAAATCCTGTAGGAATGTTTAGATTTTCCTCCCCGAAGCAAAACACAATGACAGAAATAGATAATGTTGGTGTGATAGACTAAAACAACATGAGTGCAAACACTTCTGTGTAAAGGTTTATGTCAGCGACGAGAGGGAAAGCGTTGGTGAATGCGTGCGGACAGAGATGAGGTGAATGATGAAGGATGAACATATTGTTAGGGGTTGTTATGACTGCACGGACGCTCGTTTTTCAGGAAAAAATACACACTGCCTCTGATTTAGCTGACTTTTTTTTTTACTTTTTGCACTCATCAAAACTGTATATTTGTTCTTTTGGATTTTCATTTGTCTGAGAGTAACAGGAATGAACCTGTATTAATACACACGTGTAAATGATACCGCAAGTGTTTTTAATTGTTTGAATAGAAGTCTGTGCTATTTTCACACGTCATTTCTCATCTAATGTAAATCAGATTAAGTTTATATTATCTTTACCTTCTTTTTTCCCATGTTCGTATTAGCCCCTTTTGTCATCAAATGATTGATAATTATCATGGGGTTACATTGTGAATAATCCAAACTTGCATGTTTCTGCCAAATAAACTTAAAAATGTTGTTAATAATCCCTAGATTTTCAACTAATACGTACATCCAACAGGTTTCATTTTAAAGATCACATCTTAGACTTCTTCACATTTTTAAACGTAGCACGCAAAACATGAGAGACAGATTTTATAAAATGTTCGTTCGTGTGATTGTCATGATCGGGATCAATACTGGCTTATACTTGTGGCTACTTTAAGAGTTACAAGCTTTACTTTGGGCAAGTTTGGGTACATAATATATAATTCTGTAAAACCCAGTGTGCTAGTTGTTCAAGTCATGAAAAGTCTGAAATATTAATACATAATTCAGACGATGGAGTTCAGATATACTGCGTACCTCGTATAAGCGCTCAAATTTAGTGGTTTCATGTTTTCATTCTTTAATGCTCTTGATTTAAAGAGTGTGAGTCAATTTTTAAAGTTCAAGTTAGTTTATATATTCATTAAGCTCATTTTACAGTCGCAGACTCAAAGAAGCTGTACAAAAGATGCAGAACATTTACACTTTATCACTGATTGTATTATTGGTGTTGGCCAATGAGTAGGCCATTAGGTGACGATGGGTAGGAAAACAGCAAAGAAAACTGAATATTCCCTGTGGTGAAATCTCCCCCGGCATTTTACAACACCAAACCTCTGAAGCCGCGAAGAAACATCGCCATCTTCTTCACGGCCATGCCAGAAGTGACACCGTCCCACACCAAGTAGAGCATTAAAACTTCCCTAGGAAAGTTCACGTGAATTTGCCGAATAGAGGGATTCGAACCTGCAACCTCTCGGTCCAATTCTCTACCACTGGACCCCAACTCTCCACTGACCACTACAGCAGCAAGCTTGGGTTTAGTTCAACCCCTCCACTCTATTAGAATGCCGTCTGTGTCCCAACACATCGATTTACTCTCGCCTGTCTCTCCTGACAAGCTGATACTGTCTCTCCCTGACAGCTCACATCACTCCGTGTTGTCGGCAGATTGTAATACGTGGTGATATGTGATCAAACAATCATGAACCTATGAATCTCGCTCACGGAACAATCTGAAGTTTCATCAGAGCGGCACGGAGAGAAGCGAGAGTGTTTGGCTAAGCTAGGAAGTCGTTCTTCATATTGTCTCAGATGTGCGGAGCCTTATATTAAAGCAGTCAAAGTGTGGTGTGTGGATGATTGGAGGCAAGAACCTGGACCGGGAAGATTGCACGTGAGAGTAGCCTCGCATTAAACCTGTCAATGCGGGAACAGTTCACAAGAGAGAGCTATAATTAAGCCTTCCTCGTCCACGAGAGGCTCTCCGTTATATTCAAATTAACAAGAGTGATTTTGATCAATGTATTCGGAAGGTATATGTGTGTTGATAGCTTTGTAGAGGCATGGGGATTTCGCGCCACCGCTCCAGACGAGCAGATAGAGAGAAAGACATTTGATTCAGAGCTGCAAATCAGAGACGAGACACAGACCCTTTTGTTTGGATTATGATCGTTTCGTCTCGTAAAATTGTGGAAATGTCAGATGGCCTGCCGTATCTGTCTGTGAGTGTGTGTTCCTGTGCCTCAAACGCCGTCTGCGGTGAGCCGACTGATTTGTTGCCGTCAGCCGGAGAAAAGTGGTTCCTTTTCCTGACCACATCTTCGGAGAGCAGTTTGTTCATTTCAATAGCTCTAGGATGTAAAGACCGGCGAAGTGGTGAAGTTCCTTCCATAAATCTCGGCTGAAATATGACTTTTCGAGCCTTTTCCTCGTGACTCTAGAGCAGATGTAGGCTTCAATATGACAGGCATGTCCCGCTTGTCAGGGTGAACGCAAGACGGATGGTGGAAAAGTTACACTTCCTGAGCACCAGATAGTGACCATAAGTATCCAACAATTAAACAGTGTTTGAATTGTGTTTGAGATGGCTGTCCAGTAAAGCCATAAAGAAAACGAAACAGACCCCGAGGCGATAAATTGTATGATTATTTGTCAGTGAGAATGTGTTTAACGTGACTTAATGTAACATGTGAGAGCATCGGCTCTTTTTTGCGTGATATCTTTTCTTGGTCCTGAATGGACAGCTCTTCTGAATATTAATCAGGTGATTAATATTCATGTTTACTAAGGGTTCACTTCAATCCACTTCTAGAATCAAAGAATTTCAAAAGAGCAATTTAGGATTGATAGCATAAATACACTGAAAATGCACAAATGATCCTGTAAATGCACAAAAATTGTTTGTATAAATGTTTTTTTCGCCCAATTGTCAAACAGTTATACAAAAATATGCAATAATGTATTCCAATATACAGTTTAACTGATATTAAATACTTCAGTCCAGCTTTTTCTTTTGAACTTTTCTCCAACTTTTTGCTTTATTGTGCAGCAACGGAACTCAAATTCCCTAAAAGACCAAATCTACTCTGGGACGGTTTGCTTCATGTGTGAATATAAACTAGTCTCTGTCTGATCCACATATTAAAATTACTATGGCATTTGAGAGATCAGGCTTCGTTTTAACTATTTAAAAAAAAAGATGGTTAGCTTTTCACTTTTCCGCCGCAAAAAGCAGTTGGGGCGCAATATGAACCTGGCAGGAAATGTGCTGTGCTGTTTTGAAATTTGGGGTAATGCTCATATATTTCACACATATTTTATGGAATTAACAAAATTTAATACAGTTTTTTAATCATTTAGCGCAGAAAAAAAGAGAACCAATCATTTTCCTGCACAGTGTTGCAGTTATTTAAACATTGTCAACTTTATTTTTTATTTACCAACTGCTTTGTTTGAACTCAAGAATTGATCAGTGCAACATTGTCCTTACTTGTGGTTTTTGTTTACAATAATTGATTAGCAGGAATGGGATTCAAAGTGAAACACACCAATAAATAATAAGTATCCATAAATGAATAAAATTTAATGTAAAAATGTCTTATTTGCTCTTGAATAAAAATTAAAACTATGACTTTGCTTGTGTCTTTACCAAGTCTTGCAAGTAAAATAACAAAAGCATGACATTTTCAACAAAGTAGTGGAGGAAATTAATTAAAATGTGTCTTGCATCCAAATCCAGCTTCACTAGAAACACTTGGTAAACTGTTTAGGCCACTAGTTGTCTGTGCGTACACTAGCTGTTTTTAAAGCGGTGCAGACGGCCTTTGTGTGCATGTGAAAGTGGATGGCATGTGAGATAAAGAGACTTAGCGGGGTAAAAATTGAGTTGTAAGGCTACAATCAAGACAGATCCCTATCTGCATTGGATGAGAAAATGGCGTGTTGGGTTTCTTGGGGAACACGGAGCTTTTGTAGTCCTCTCACCGGCGCTGGTGTCTTACCGGCTTGCGAAACAGCTAGTTCAGGTCAGCCGCCCGTTCCCTTCACAATATAATCTCACCATATTACCTTGCAGGATTACTGCGCTGTTTTACTTTCTGTCACTACCTTCCTGGATTTTATGACTGTGCTTCCTTGTCTTTCATTTGTCCTCTTTTGTTTGACTAGCCTGTCTTGCACTTTTGTATAATTCTGTCTTTGTTTGATGGGAGAAAAGAGAGTGATTTCAGGTCTGGTCTCTGCTCTATCTCCGTCTGTTTTGCTAGTCTTTGCACGAGCTGTCGCGCGGAGAATGCCTAGCTATTTTCTCGACAAGTTGGTGTAAACACTCTGATTACAGCGCTAACCGTCTCGCACCTGTGTTTCATTGGTAACGTCCAGGCAACAGGTCCGTCATCACAAAGGAGGTCATCTATTAGCCGTAATGAGGCCCGGCGGAGAAGCGCATTGATTTTTGTTGCTGTACTGTGAACGCTCATGATCGCCTGGCTTTTCCGAATGCTAAAGCTAGAGCGACAAGGGTTAGGAAGACATTTATCACGTGCTTGGATTGTTTAGGGAAGGCCGTGATGGAATATCTTAACACTTTAAAAGGACTGTCATTGTTATTCAAACAATAAGCTGCTGTTTTCTTCATCGTCCTGATTGAGTTCAGACCGTCTTGCATATGCTAATGGCTTTCCACCACGCCGTTCCAGAACATTCCACGGCGGATTCGCCACGCCGCTGACATTTGGCGAAGGCCTGTGTGCTTGTTTTTATGTGTTTGTGCATTTCAAAGCCCCTGTCTTGTGGAGATTCAAAGCTTTGCCTTTTTTATTTTAGTAATACCTGAAAGGCCAGAGCTGAACTAATTCGATATGCCCTTGTTAGTGGAGGCCGTCAGATAGAGTGTTTGTACATCGGGAAAGCTTCTTGGAATCGTGCTCCACTCTTTACGCCAGGCTCTTGCCATTTTGATGTTGTGCTTTTATGTCCCAAGCATGTTATTTTGTTATTATTATCCGAAACAAGACGCACGCAAATTGAATATTGTGTTTAAAAGTCAATTCCACTGAGGAGATTACATAAAGCAGCCCTATTCTTTTGGCTCTCGCCTGCCTCCATCTTGATGCATCTCTTAATTCACTTTGGTTTACTCTATTCATTTGTCAGAGATCTTTTCATGCTTACGTTCCGTTCTCTTCTTTGCATTATGGCATTTGTGTTTAGATTCTCGTGAACCTCCTCCCTGAAAACCAAACCTTAAAAGCAATTACAGTACCTGGCAACGTTTACTGCACTCAGCAGAGGTGAATTTTATTCCTGAAAAATCCCGAGCATGACTGCTGCATTTTCCGCCATTGCTGTAAAAGCTCTGTATACTGTAACTAGAGGGGAAAGCGTAAAACAGTCTCGGGGTGTTATTGGTCATTTTTACGGTGTTTGGTCATTTTGCTCCTAAACTGCAAATCCTGATGTGGAATTTCCTTTATTGGCCCTCGTGAAGGTCAGCCAAAGATCTCCACGTCGTGGAAACCATCAAAGCTCATGCCTGAGCGTTTGGGGGTCCGGTGTAATAGCCCTCCTGACCAAGGGGAAAGAGAAACCTCTGATTGCTCAACGTTTTACACAGCACATGTTTGTCATTAACACGTCCTACTTTGGTAGTTACAGATGTGATTAAAACAACCTGGGAGACAGGTGGGTCCTGGAGCCCCTGATTTGCAGGCTCTTTGTTCTAGGTGTGATCGGTCTGTGAGTTTGGGGTCTTGGGGGTTGCTGCGTTTGGATTGGCTTTGAGAACAAATCTGTACGTTTTCCTCCTTTGAGACACACTCATCATTTTTTGTCTTGACCCTTGGGTTTTTATTTTTTTCTATGGTCTTCTCTCTTTCTCTGTGTGTGTGTGTGTCTCTTTCTCACTTTCTTTCTTTCTCTCTCTTTCAGTGGGTTATATCTAGTTGTTATTTTATTTAAGAATCAAGCTGGTGCTGAGAAGAACACCACTCAAACTGAGCTACAGAAATATGTTTTAAAAATTATGGTTTTTAATTGAGTCATGCCATTAGTTGTCTTTATCAATGTTTTTGGCAAATATTCACATAGAAATGACAATTTCGGAGCAATATTCCAAATACAATTTTGGAAACATACAATGCACCAAAAATTAAACACAAACACAAATTTAATTTGACAACTCAGGTTGCGAAATCGTTTTGATGCACAGAGACGAACAAAACCCAGCGCAACACAAATTCATTGTGGACATTAATTTGCTCGTTCAGAACTTTTGACCATCTCTGTGCATCAATATGAATAGCAATTCAACAAATCTTTCGAATTTTGTACAAATTATCGTTCCACGGATAACTGTATTTTCACTGTAGAATACTGGATCACAATGTTCAACTAAAGAGCGAAAAAATTGAACAACGACTAAAAGTTTTCCAAATTTCGGTCAATATTTTTTTTTTCTCCTGCACGCCTTCTTTCTCCTCATTATCAGTTAGTCTGGAAGACAGTAATGCGGCATTGCTTACAAATAAGACGGTTGGATGGGGCAGAGCCGAAGAGGGAATCTCAGCTTGCGTTGAGAATGATGTGTTTATAGTAAGCAGCTTTTGAAGGCATTTGGATCCTTTTATGGTCATTCTCTCTGCTTTGCAAATATGCGCTAAAGCAGTGGCATCTCGCTTGCCCTTCTCTCACTCGGTTGCTCTCTCGCTCCAATCCTGATGATGAGGTACCAGTAAGGGCCGCCGGTGTCAAGGCGGACCACCATCCTGCGACTCATCCACTTGTAATCTCTTGTGAAAGTGCCTTTTAAAGTGTTCACATGAGTACGTGTGTGTTTTCAAAACCTTCAAAGGCCCCTGACAGAGGTTTGTTTTTACTTTAGACATGTAAAAAGTCTCACTCGGGAGTGTTTAGTTTGGATCGCTGCTGTCCGTGGCCCACCGGCCACTTATAGAATGCTATCCAGGAGAGTGTTTGAGAGGAGTTATCAGCATCTAACATATACAAACATGCATAGAAACGCTGTAGCCCATCTCTCCGACCAATGCATAGTCTTAGAGGAGAGTAGAAAAGCAAAGCATCGTGAAAAAGGACTGTTAGCTTGCGTGTGGACAATTCTAATATTTATTCTACTTGTGTAGTCGCTGTTGAACTACTTTTGATTCTTGCTTTTTGTTCATGAGCCTATTTAATAAAAATGCAAAAACATTGCAGTTAGCTCATGTTGACGTTGTTTAGCAACACTAAAGTTGTGGGTTTAATTCTCAAGGAAATCATGAATTGTTCCCAATTGTGTTTGGGATGTGTTTACCAAAAAAACGGATGAATCAAGATTAATTGCATTTTCACCAAATACAACTAATACAACTGGGACTTGTTTTTTCCACACCTGGTTGGCTTTCCATTACATTTTTTAAAGTTATAGAAGATCACGCAGCAATTGCAAGCAGGGAAGTTATTTTTAAGCGTTCATGAACTATGTAAGGAGGAAGAGTCATATTTTAAAGGTCTTGTGTGCAAAGCGAGGCAGAGAATGTATCAATTCATGTTCCTTATTAAACCTCACTAATGCCACATTATGTAGCATGTCATCAATTAAAATCAATCTTTGGAGCTGAGGCATCATGAATTAAAGATTCTGTGAAGGTGGACAGCACACGTCTGGATGATTGGTGTGAGCTTTGTGCCGAGTTTCGTTCTGGCTGGATCAGGGACTATTGTTCATTTGAATTTTAGCTTTAAGTTTGTCGTTTTGTGGATGAGAGTAAATGGGCAAATCGCTATATAAACTTCTACCTCAGCAAAGTTTTCATCCAATGGGACTGTCACTGTATTACAGTTTTTACAATCAAACAACTTCGTGTTTCTTTGGAAATTGACCATTTTGGAATGTATTTTTCATGGCTTCGGATTGATCTACAGGAAATTGTATACTTATTTTTATGTATGTTTGCTCCATTCTCAACTAGTTGAATATGTCTCAAAACCCGTGATACCAATCTTGGGGGTAATACATGTGGCACACTCTAAAAGAAATTTCAATTTTTAGAGATTTTAGTCCATTTATATGAAATGATGATGACTGTATGCTAACATTAGAAGAAACTTTAATTGGCGATGACCTTCAGAGGTCCCTGAAGGACTACAATCTCTACAGTTTTATTCAGATGTGTCAGCAGTGAACTTTCCATATTTCCAAAAAAGGAAAAACTGAAATCCACTATGGCGCTTGGGAGCCCATCCGTTTCTAAACATTCTCCGTGATAAAAGGAATGAAACTAAAAACTGTGAATGTGCTAAAAATCAACATGACAAATTTGACCTGAACATTTTGAAAAAACAACTGCAGAAGTCGCACTAATCAAATGAAAGTTGAATGATGAGTTGGCCAAGTATCAATTTTAAAATACTTTTCTCACATTTCAGCACCTTGATTTCTATATATCCACATTCAATGTTTGTATACAATATGCCACTTAATTACACAATTTTTGGCTCCCAAATTCAGAATGGTTTGCACCAATGAAAGTCTCTTATTGCTTTTTGCCAGCTAAAAAATAGTTTCTTGTGGCATTTTCTACCCTACCCCCACACACACACTTGTCAAATTGGAAATATTCGTATTGCATGCACACTTTACATTATATTAAGTATAATTATTATAAGAAAACACACGTATCCAACTTTTTATAAGCACCTGAATACTGAGCTATTTTCTGTTCATTGGTCCCTTTGTATAACAACTTTTCTTATGATGGTCAGACTGCCGTGCCGTGTGTGAGTGTGTGTGTGTGTTTGTGAGAGCTGGAGTTGAGTTTGATTGGATACACACTACAAGGCCCCTAATCTGCCATTCATCTGTGCAGGAATTTCTCAGTTTCAGCGGGGCCTCTGAGAAAACCCTCAACGCAAACAAACAAAATATCAACTTACTCCGCCTCGCAATATCCCCGCTCCGATCTCGGAACCATGAAGCAACACATTGTTTATTGTTTCAGAGTAACTCTGCAGTTGCATTGCTGCCTTCCTAATTAGATTTTACCTGCCTTGTTTTTCTTTTCACCCTCCTTTTGCTTTCTATTCCCTCTCAAAAGGTGCCATTTTTCCAAACCTCTGTTAACCACATGGCGCTTTTAGCGAGAACTCTATTGGGAGCGAATCAGGCTTCTGAGAGTTGACTTATTGGCGTAGACGTTCAGGCAATTTTTCAAATGTGTTTACAATATTAAGAACTAGAGTACGTTGAAAGCGTTCAATGCTCGAGTCTGGGATATTTCACCGTTGGTTTCTCTACACTTTGCCTTTTCTTACTTTGTTCAAACACACCCCGCTGTACCTCCAGGGATAACCGAGCTGATTCTTTGTGGTTTGATTTGCCCCAGTGTGGCCATGAGAATGCAGACACTCCACGGTAAACCTCCAGGGTTGCCACGAGGCAGATCCAGCTCTTCCTCACTCACCTGAGGGGACTGTCACCCTTTCCTCGGGGTTGTTCTTCACCTCTTTTCATAGACGCTAGGGTGAGTTCTAATATCAGGGGGAGTCTGTCTTCTCCCCGAAGGAATGGCCCTCACATCACTTGTGACGAGAGTTGGCTTTGGAGTCTCAGCATTGACCGTCTGATGTGGAATGTCTTGGGAAATTTGAATGTTGCCTGTCACTACAATCCCTTTTATCGACTTTCCCGAGCCCCGTTCTGTCATTGTTTCACCTGGCGGCGTTTGAGAGTGTCGGCATGTGTAGATAAACTTTTCAACAAACCACATCTTTAGAAAGTTTTCGCAAGCTAATATGATCTTCAAGTGGTTGGGGGATGAATTCTCACTGGTACCTTGAACCAACTGGAGAGGTTTTCAAGTATGTGTTCATGAACCGCTCACGCTCTTTGTTTATTGTCTTCTTTTTAATTTTCTCCGATTTGGAGAAAAAGTAGATGCCTTGTTAGTAGGCTCACTGACCTCCCCACCCGTTAAGTCCTCATATGGTATTGTATACACAAGCAATGGCACTTTGTTTTCTTTCATAGACTTCATGCCTTACATGGAGGGGTACGGTGACTCCAGCCAGCGTTGTGTATCACAGAGGCACTTTTGTATTGTGTATCGGGTAGAGTAAACCTTAGGAGGCACGCCAGGGTCACAGCATTCCCTATCAGACCTTTTGGATATTTTGGATAGGATGTCAGGGCTCTTTCAAACACGCCATGTCCCTGTTTTGAAATGAAAAGTACTCCACAACAAAAGAGGGAAACCTAATACACCATGCCCTGATGCGCATTTGCCGGCTCCCTTCAAAGTGCACTTGTCAGTCACTGTCGGAAAAGAGGCGATTTCTCTCAATCTCGCCCCATCTCTGTCAAATCGGCACGTTCCCCTGAGCAAATAAGCGCAGGCCGTATATCCACAAGAAGGGAAAAAAAGGCGAATAAAGAGAATGTGAGTGAATAGAAATAGGTTTTTTTTTTCTCACTCCCTCTTGATTTACTACTCCCCCCCACCTATGCCCTCTGATCTCGGAGCCCACTTTCTCCACGCACTCATGGGGAATGTTTGGAGGCCCTGTTCATATTTTGTTTGCACAATGCATTCCTGCAGGCTCTTTATTTATGTCAATCTCCCCTTTTGATCAGCGTCCGCTTACCCACTCAGTTCCTGTGAGTGAAAGAACCCACCTGTGAGGCAGCAGCCAGGGTTCGGAATTCTTGGGAAAGTTTACTGTCAATTAATATGGCTAAATTATTTCTTCACATGGCAAACTACTTATGTAAGGTGATCCTGACTGGTGGCTGATTCCCCGACATCTGGGTTGGATATGCTGCACAGATGGTTCTACCTGCTCGAGGAGTCTCTTTTCATTCTAGCCCTCTCTATTCTTTCTTTCTCACTTGCCTTTTTTTAATGCGGGTGAAAGGTAGGCCATGGTTGAATGCTTGGGCAGAGTAATGCAATCAGCGGGGAAAGGACTCGGCGAGTGTTTTATTTAGTAATATATTAGATGCAAACAAAGGATACGCAACTTTTGGACGGTAGAAACCTCGACACTCTAAATTTATTAAACAGTTTGTATGAAATATAGGTTTTTCGAAGTTTTGTTTTTACATGGTTTACACCTGGATTACTCGGTGCTGTGATTGCAGCGATTTACGACAACTGTACTTGTGTCAGGATCAGGTTGTATATACATGTGTGACTCGTATCACTTCAATGTCGTTTTTCTTGAATAATATTTTTAAAAGATCTATTCTAGACTTTAAAACTAGGTTTGTTAAATAAAGAAGAAAAAAATGTGTTTTTAAGAGAATATTAACGCAACTGAATAGAAACATTAATAAAAAAAAAAGAAGTTTGAATTTTTAAGAGGGGTGCTTATATTTGTGGGTGCTTACTGTATATTCGTGTAAATACGGTATATTGTCTTTTCTGTGTGTCTAACATCAACATTTATTGGTTTTGTTATTTTTATGATCATATGTTCAACTAAATTTCTTGTAGCTCACTGATTATTGCCTGTTTCAGCCGTGTTATCTTCCTCTGCAGTGAGAGATGAGCACTGGACATGTTCTCATACGCATCCCGTCCTCAAATCCTGCCACCAGATATCCCAGAAGCCCCTCTGGACCAGTGGACTCACAAGTGCTCCATATCCAAATAATTAATCCAAAGCAATTACTCACTGCCTTCATCTGTCTCTTAGCTGCTAACAAAACATTTCTACGTATGTCCTCATCAGTTAACTTTAATTACTCTGACTACAATTTATCAGCCTTACGTTAATGAAACATGCTGCACCAAGATACTCACAAAAATGTCCTATTTTCTTTCTCCGATAGAAGGAAAAAATAATAATTAAAAAATCCAACAGTGAGGAGCCTCAAGAGAACCAGCAGGAGTTGCGAGATATCACTTTTTCCCCCGTTTACTTTGTTCTAATCTGGGAGCGTGATGAACGGCTCCAACACGTTGTCTTTATGCAGTACAAACAAAACAAATTCAATTTTGTGACTTAAAAACATTTTCAGTTTAGACTCATTTCTCAATCTCTCTCTACCTGTGTATGAAAGATAATGCAAAATTAGAAAATTAGACAAAAATCCCTAGTTTTCATTTCAATATAATTTTTTTAATTACGATTGTGCAATACAATTCTAAACACTCTGAGTGTGTATGCAATCTCATATTCTCATATTTACACTCTAGTGCAAGCAACAATGGTAATTCTATATCAAATTTAAATATGAATGTCAGCTAACATTATTAATTGTTCTTTTAGTATTTTATGTTGCATAGTATGTTATGGCGCTTTGTAGACATTTAATATTAATACAAGTTGGCAATGTTTCTTTAACAAAACGTGTAAAAATGTATGGCCTCACACTTGAATTCACACTTAACACTAATTAGTGTGTAGCGCTGTCGCCTCACAGCAAGAACGGTCAATTTAAAACTCTAGTTTGGTCCCGGTTCAGACCTTTCTATGTGAAATTTGCAGATTCTTTCATTCTTTGAGTTTGCAAAATTGCCTCGATGTGAGTGAGAGTGTGAATGTGTGTTTGCGATTCAGTACAAAATCTGGGATCTGCTCCACCTCCATGTGACATAAAAATGGAAATAAATGGTTCAGAAACACTGAATAGTATAGTCTTTGCCTTTAGTGTAAATAACATCTACTACAAATATAATAATAACAAATTAAATATAATAAAGTGTACATAAGCATCAACACCATTGCACAAAACAATCTAGTCGACTCCGCTTAATTGGTCCACTAGTTAAAGGGGGCAACCGCTTTATTGGGAGAAATTCTAAACTCCAAACCATATCTTATAATGCAAATTTGTGCCGTTTTATTGGGGCAAAATTATCTGACGTGTCCCATTTAAACAGGAGCGACTGTATAATGTAAACAGTGACTAGAAAACATAGTATTCTTATTTAATATAGTGGCAAATCATATTAAAATCAGCAACATGAATATGTAAAAATAAACATGAGTTTTTGGTCATAAAACAAAGTATTCATGTCTGCACTAGTAAACGACATGAAAGCATAAACGCAGTGACTAAATGTATACCCTCTTGTTTTTACGTGTTTGCAATTATATTTATTTATTTATTAACCATGTTGCCAGATATTTCAAGCCGTATTACGTAAGCGCATAAACACGTCTAACGCACGTACCCAGTCTAGATTTTATTTAGATGATTTAGAGCATGGTCACGACGAACTACACTCCCCACGTGGAAGCTGAAAATCTTACAGCGTTGTCACTCGGGGAGGGTTGGCGTGGGGTGGGGGGCTCATCCTTGCTTTCTTGGCCAAGGGCAGCCTGGGAGCAATTTGGCAGTGTAAATTGTTGCCACACATGGGGCCGGTTGCTGGCAGGGTCAGAAGCCCTTGATGTCACACCCTGTCATTTCAAATTAAGTTATGCAAAGAGAGGCAGCCGCTTAATTCTCTTGTAAGTCGGACCACAGGGCCCCTTGGGCATAATGAGCAGGAAGTTATAATTGGGCCGAGCTGTTGATTGCGATAATTGCTACTGTCTGTATGAGGTAGCTCAGTCTGCTCTGATCAACTTGTTACCAAGGCTTGACAGCCTTTGGAAATCAGTTGCCTGGACCAGGCAAGGAAACGTGGGGCGGAGGAGAAGATGGGGGTGCGCTTGGCAGTTGTAGACGACGAGGCCTAATGGAGTAGAAGTGCTACTGTTGAAGATCTCCTCCGCCGATTGAGTGTGGCTGGGTGCGTTGCCCATTCTTCTGATAACTTTTCTCTCAGCAACAATGGCTTCATCCCACCCCCGCTGACCCTCTGACATCTGTCCACTTGTTGACCCCGGTTTTGTGGTCTGTGAGGGAAAACGCAAGAAGGTCACTGGGTTTTGTAGTGGATTGAAAGGTAGAAAAGACCTATTAGTGTTCACAAATCTCCCACCACTCAAAATTGGTTCTTGATGCTTAATATGTATAGAACTGGATAAACAGAAACAAGACATGCAAATCCAGTTTGATTAGGTTTATGTATACTTTGCCAAGACAGTGTGTGTAAATGCTGTATATGTGTAGTTACCTATGTAAATCTGTAAATTTCAAATGTACTGAATTTATTTTGATTAGGTTTTTCTTGTAAACACATGATATTTACATTTTAAAGGTTTCAAAATTTACACTGTTGTTTTTTTGAATATTGCTACAATATGAATGTGGCTAAATCTCTCGTTTTGTACAGAGATGTGCAATCATGAGGAACTAAGTCATGCTAAGAATGTTGAGTCATGCTAAGAGTTTAAAATATTTCATTTAATCTTTTTTTTTTGTTATTGGCAAAAAATATACAGTATTAGCTTCATTAGCATTCATTGTCCTTTAGATTGAGTCGTAGTGGTTTGAGCAACAACATATCCTCGAATCAAATTCTCATTACTTTCTTTGGCTATAAACAGCATTAGTCATTCCAGGTCATTTGACTTGAAAGGCGAGCGGTGGATTATTTACTGAACTTCTAGAATCACATGCCACGTCTGTCTTGCTGTTCCAGATGAGCCTTTTATGAGATAAACACAAATTTAATAGGCAAAATAGCACTTAAATATTTACAGTTCTTCAACATGACCAACCACTAATCCTTAGGGGATGAAGGAACGTGTTTAAGACAAAGGTAACCTCAATTTCCAAAACTTTTGGATTATCACATTATCCAATACTTGTGTATTCGAGTTGTAGAAATGCAAAAATATCAGTATTTGATTCAGAGCTTTAATTAAAAGCCTACAAGTAATGGACCTCATGAGGAATACTGTCTAAAATAATAATAACAACAATACGTTCATACAGATGTGTGCACCATATAGTCCCTTACCAGACACTTCAACACTTGCCCACCTTCCATCTGACGCACCCTCTATTCAACTCAACCTGCCCTTTATTCTCAGTCTCATCTCAAAAGGTCAGTGTGTTGTAGTGGAGGGGTTATTGAGAAGCTTCTCTTCTCATTCACGTTCAAGGTACCAGACCCTCAGATCCATTCAAACTCTTCTGAATGCAGCCTTCGACACTATGGCTCTTACTTGTATATTACATTTACCTGGTTTTTTTTTCCCAATTAGAATTACATTTATACTGTTTACTTGATCTTAGATTTTGTTATTTATTATTTTTTCAAGATTACAGATTAAGATTATGCAGTTTCCAACAGCTCCAACCCATCAGACCGGGATTTGAACCTTGGCAGGTGCAACTCCTCACATCTGGACCACCATTGCCAGAAATAGCCTGGTTTAAATAAATTTAAGATCTATAAACATCTAGTGACTCTGACAAGGTGATTCTTAATTTAATGAATCAGGTTTGTGTACTTCTATTATATGTAAATTCGATCAAGAAGCTCATATTGCTTTTTCTACACTGCAGTTTTCTTTATGATATTGTTTTGAACCAATCCTAGTTTCTGCGTTGAATTGTAAGTTAAAGCGTAACATTTAAAAAAAATAAATGTTCATAAACACTGACTTGGAACTAACTTGAAAAATTGAATACTATGAAATGATTAAACGCAGGAATTGATAATCCTCATATATTATCTTCAAACTCGGCAGGTGGCAGATATAAATAAAAGCATGTTTTTTGTACCTGTATGTTTTATAAAATTATGTGTATATAAAAAAACATCTTTTTCTTTAGTATTCATTTGTATGCTTTGGGTATTTTCATATCATTGACAATATCAACATTTATTTTTTGTATACATAGTATTTTTGTAAGATTAGGAATCAGTGATGGTTTGGAATTATTATTAAATGACTCTGGATTGCAAGATTTTGGATTGGGACAACACTAGGATGGACAGAATTGGGGATTGATTGATTAATAGATGAATGACTAGATAATAAGAGCATAAAGAAAGGACCACAATCCCGAAATTGAGTCCGGTCATGCATGGAGACATTATAGTTTTTATGACGATGGTAATTGTTGCCTGGTAGCAGTTGCATCTTAATGGAGGACATTACTGTTTATTAATATTTACACCTCTCACACACCATATCTGCTCATCACGAGTAACCGCACACTTCACGCCCCAATACCGATTAAGCATTCGAGCTCAACTTCACAATTCCAGGGATGCATTTCATAAGAGCAATGCTTCAGAGGCGAGTTTGCCCTGTGGAAGCCGAATATTGCTTCTAATGGAAGGCCAACGATGAGGGATTGTAAAAGAAAACAAGAATATTACCATACTCCATTTCTCTTTTTGTTGAACTATTTTCAATATGTTTAAGGCCCTTCCACTCATGGCTCTCAACAAGCACATACTTGGAGTTCTAATTGCCAGCGTTCGTCAGCTTTCCCCTTCGAGATGCGACTGCAGAGCGGCTAACGATGCACAGCTACAAAGGGAGCCGAGCGGCGGGGTTAACATGTCTCAGCGCTCTCCCTGGAAGCGGGATTTTTGGGGTTTAGACACCCACTGAGAGAGAATAATGAGTATATGTTTCTAATCTGGGCCCCTAGGAGATTGCGGCTCCCTTGTCTTTTCACACTGGTAGAAATCGGCAGGCTTCTCTTCTGTTCTGTTCTGTTTTTTTTTTTTTTTTTTTTTTTTTTTTCACAGGCTAATTTCGAGCTGTCTTTGATGCTTTCTCTCCAGAGCTTCTGTTTCAAATATCCAAATGCAAGGATTAGTGGGCTTTTGTGTCGTAAACCCCAATTTATCCTGTTTTCTTTCCTTTTTTCATTTTTATTCCAAGCGTTCTGACCCCAAAACCCACAAACAACATCAGGCCAGCAACTGCCCTGACGAGCATCATGTACTCATCCTTTTGCATTTTTTACATAATTGTAAAACTTGTAAATCTTGTGTGTGGCGCAAACAGAGACGCTTAACCTTCATATCTTGTTTTAAGATTCATTACCAGGAATAATGTCAAATAACAAGCAGTGAAATGAATTCTCTCAGTGATATTACAACTCCCTTTGTGGGACAGAGCACTGTCACTTCTAAGTGTGGTTCTGATGAAAGAAAGGAATGAGAAGACGACACATGCAGCTTGCTCCCATCGTCGGCTAACTGAGCCGCCTTTGACGACTTTCCTAGATCCTCGGGTGAAGCCTTCAGTGTATCTGGCAGCTTATGTGCTACTTTGGCTGTGCTTGCATCCCTCTCCAACTTGTTGCACAGTCACAGACTAGACATTTAAATCCCCTTGTGTCATTCCCAGAGGTGACTTAGTCAAAGAGATGCTCTTCTTTCAATAAGCACCTATAACAGCCCTTATTTATGTTGTAATTTATTTCCTTTGTATTGGATTTTTAATTCGGAATGATTTTATTTCTTAATATTTCTTAATATTGATCTTATTTAATTAGCAAAGTTGTTTTGTGCTGTATACACATACTTTGCCACTTTTTGCTACTGCGCTAAACACTTATTTTAAATGTTGTACGAGAACTTCATTTCCCACAGTCCTCCTTGGGTGTAACTTTTGTGCTATTGATTTAACTGTGGCTTCACATTAGGTAATGTATGTTTAACCTGTATTTTTTCTCTCCTCCAGTAATTGTTAATGACACAATGTTTGACAGTCCTTTGTTGCTTTCTTACTCTTTTCGGTAAGTTATGTTGATTTTCCGTGACTGTAAAGTTTCCAAACTTGATAGTAAAACTAAATATTAAATGAGTTAGGATGAAATACAGAAGAAACAATGACAATGCATACACATATACGTACAATACACAACATAAATGTGTTGCATTTTTTAATGACCTTGACTTTATTAACTTTTCTATTTTTTTATTGCCTTGCTTACATTGTGGCTTTTTCATTGTGAACACTTCCAAGACTAAATATAAAATATTATGCTTTGTCACACATGATTGCTTTTCTCTTTAGTAGAAGAGTACAAAGTAACCAAAAATGACAAATTAACCGATTCACTTCTAAAATATGCTTGCTATTAAATATGACGTACTTCACTAACAAAGCGCAACTCTTTGTTAACAATTTGTTGCGATAATGTGCACTAGAACTTTTCGCAAGTTCGACTTCCATTGGCACATCCTTAAACTTCTTAGAATGAAGTTTCAGCTGAAGCTTTGGAATGTCATTGGTTGACAGTCCCGCTCTCTAGATTGATCAAGGTCTTGTCTTTCCATGGCCTGTATGGAGATCTCCTGTACTTGGCAGACCACGTCTCATAAGTGTTGCATGCTGACAGGTACGGTGGATCAGGGCCATTTTTTTCCCTTTCGGTTTGGCAGGTTTAAGGAGAAGGTGACAGGTTACAAGAAGAGCAAGGGACTTGTGGATCCATCATCATCACCACATGTTATATCGCCTGAGATTCTGGTCTTCTCAGTCCTTCTGGTTACACATATAACCAACAACTCTGAGCTTGTGTTTGCTGTTGCCTTGCTCTCGGATTAATTTTAGAGGCAGACGTACGGGGCAACAGAGAAAAAAAGTAACCATCATGCAAGTCGACAGGCAGTGATTAAGGTTTTAACTGATCATCCTCTCCCTGACAGCTAACCAGCTATTATCTTAAAAGAATCAAACGAATGTTCAAAGCCCTCGCCGGGCATAGAACATGAAAGGAGACGTCAGCCCCTGGCAGCTGACAAACCAGAAGGAGAGCCAAGAAGAGCACAAGAAACACTGGAAAGGGAGAGAAGGACAAAGGCATTGCAGGATAAAAAGGTCTTTATTTTCCTTTTATTGGAATGAGTTTTACCAAACTTATGCTTAAGCCTCAATTCCAATGTAGTGGAAGAAAACAACAACACAATTATGTGTTTATATTGTGGGAAACGCTGTGGATGAAAGGAAGTTCAGGACGTGCGCCAAAATCATCCAATCAAACTAAATCAAATATTTGGTTTGATGCATGAAAGGCAAGATTCTTTACTTACATTTCTGTATAATTTTATGGTTGTGTATTATAGCATTTGGAAAATTGAGTTTTTGGCAGAATCCGGCTTGAAAAGTTCTCTCTTAAAGATTTTTTTTGTCAATTTGGACGAAGGGATTTAAACTTTACGATAATATTAAAATAACATTCAACTCGGAACAACCTTCAGAGGTTTCTGAAGGACAAATTGAGAAAAAGTTTGATTTGAGTTTGATGGGGAACTGTCTCATTTAACCCTAACACTCTTTTATTTGGGTCTGGGACTAAAATTGACCATGCCATTTGCGAACACAAACGTTTGAGAACAAACCCCGTGATGAAGAGCAAAACCTCACTTTCTCACTTTACAGACAATGGTCTTTATTCAGTTCTTAAGAATTGATGTGACAAATCTTTACCCGAGCATTCCGGAACTTGTTTCATTGTGCTCTGTTTTTAACCCATCCAGTGAAGTTGCATTACTGTCTGCATCTGAGTAGTGTAGAGTGAAGAATGAATCGTCCTCACACTCTTCTGTGGATGTAGATGGAGACGGTCAGATTAGCACCAGGTTCAGCTCTTATAGCCTTCAGCTCTGATGGGATCAGTCTCAGCTTTGGCATTTACTGTTGTTTTCACTTAACCACTATTGTGTAATGAGACACCCTCAACTTGCTCTAATGACATTTTAGTTGAAAAATCCCAAGCTTAATGTCTTTCACTTTCCCTACATCAGCCTTGTTTTTCTACCAGGCATCAGATTGACACTTTGAAATTTGCTCTGACGAAGTCATTACTGAGGTTTGCACAGGCACGTAAGTTGCACAGACCCCTGGTTCATTTGGATTCCCATTTGCACATCAACTGAATTTAAAATGTGACTCTTATTTTGTTTAAATGTGGCATTGCTACGCATTGGATTTTTGGAATATTTAAAGTGAATGTATCAGTCCCTTCCGGATTTTGGGGATTTTTGTTCTTTTGCAATTATTTTGTGCTTGTAATTTCCCAAAATATGTGAAAAGTTTTGTCATATAAATATACAATAATACAATAATATAAATATATTGTTGTAATCTAACTGTTATATCTTAAAATATCAAAGGACAAAAAAAATTTAAATTATTTTAGGAATTAATTAACTTTTTTATGGTTAACTGCTTAAAACCTGGAGACTGGAGAGATTGATTTATATAGTATATATTGTACTGAATATTGTGCTTATGGATTATATTCCCAGTGAAAATAAAGTGGATTTAGTCTTTGACTGTTAGTAATATTAAAGCTATGTAAATCGTTTTAGACAAAACAGGTACAATACAAAATAAAATTCATTTACACTATTTGTGCTTGACCTTTTTATTGACATTTTATACTTTTTTGTAGTGACGTGTTCTGTTGAAGAGTGTGTTTGTAGCGATGTGCTCTTGACTTACAGTACATATTCGAACCATTCAGAGGACACAGATGTGATCTGGCAACTCCATCTCCCAGAAATCTTCAAAACCTGGCTGACCATGTGACTCGACACGCAGTCACGTGATCAGTCACAGCTGCAGGCGATTAGATTGTTTATGGACTCATTATGACTCAGCTCGCATGAAATCCTTGGTAATGCGTTTTGAGCGTTTTGTTTATGTTCTTATGTTTTGGTTGTTGGATTATTGCCTGGTTACGGCATTTGATATTATTGCTGCCTGTTCTTATTTAGTTTTAATTCCATTCATCCATCCATCCATTTTCGGAAACTTTTTCCATTTTGGGGTGATGGGGAGCTTGACCTATTCCCAGGCTTCCCACTGAGCCACCATGCCGTCATTGACTCGGATTCTACACTACGTCTGTATTGTATATGAATTAAAACCAGTCATTACTCAAAACCTGAGTGAAACACTGCATTGCCGTTTTTATTGAAGTTAGTAGACAACAATACACATTTCATGTTTCCTTGGTTTGTACAACAATGTATCATTTATTCATCAAACTTTGATGAGCTCTTTGTGTTAACAAGCCATAACATATAAAGAGAATGATACGCATATAAATACTATTGACGAGGTGATATAAACACACATTCTGCACCATTCTGTGACACTTGTGGGATGGATGGGATGACTTCTGGGCAATGGAGAGGTGATGTTCAGTCGACTTACGAGGCTTCCATCACACAGGGGACTTTAAGAGGTTGTGGGGCCTGGGGGACTGGCATCAAAGCCTCAGGTTTTCCCTATGTTTGTCTCAGAGACATTAACAGTTTTTTGTTTTCCTAGTCGTTGTAACCAATGTGCTTGCTCAATGGTCAAAGACAAAAAAAACTAAGAAATTGTATAGTTGGTTTTTTTTTTGTTCGTTGTTTTATAGTTGAACTGAACGTGAGCTTGAAACTTATCTGACAATTTGTCTTACAGGATTTGCTAAATTCTTAAATGCAGCCTTTTTGAATTCTCACGAATTCTCTTATTTGTTCAAGGTCAAATTGGTTCAGGCAATCAAATAAAAAAAAAGGTCACGTGACTCATAATCACAAATAATAGTAATGTGATTCCTTGTTGTCCTAATCACCTTACACTGTTGGAAGTGAGAAACATTATAGCAATAATGATGGCATTTAAACCTCCACATCTGTAAATCACAGAACGGACAGGGCCATGCTTTCTAATTGTCTGAATATAGTGGCACTGTTAAGTGCTCCCGAGTGTGACATGTTAAACACCCAGTGTCCTTTATAACACTGAATAACCTTGCCGGAGCTTTCCGGGCTAGCCACTGCACTGATTGTGTACCTGCTCAGAGTCTGTGACTTAGGAGTGACTACTGTGTCCTATTTGTTCCTTTCCAAAGAATTAGATTTGGTCTCCACTGATATCTGTGTGTGTGTGTGTGTGTGTGTGTGTGTGTGTGTGTGTGTGTGTGTATGTGTGTGCACCCGTTTTCTCATTGTCCCTTGGCATGCATTTTTAACACTTACAGGGTTGAAGATCTCTGGTTGTTCCCAGGTTAATGCTGAATGGAGTAAAAGTTAATATTAGAGACTAGTTCATCAAGATGTCCTTAAGCTGGAAAGCAAGAGACCCACTTACTAAATCTCAGGAACATTGAGCCCGATTTAGCTACAAATTGCCCAGTGAATTCGTTTAAGGGGAGTAGAGGCAAACATATACTCGATGTTCTTCATTTGCTAAATCTCGCTTGCTCGGTGGCAATAAAATAATGGTAAAGTGTGTAAAAGATTCTATCAGGAGAGATAGAAAAAAGGTTGGAGGTTGTTCTCTTAGATGTGCTCAACTATGAAATCTTGTCGGGTACATTTGCATTTTAATTGCTCTTTTGTTTGAGCCTATTTGGAATTTCTGGCATCTCGGTGTCACCCATGGGTTTAAACACATTTTCATATTTTTTTTTTCTAGTGTCACAGGTTGTTGTGTTTTTGGGAGGTCGTCCTTGAAATTTCGAGTTTGAATTTTATAGTATTTTCCATTTTATAATGGCATAAATCTACGATAGGTCACGTGATGCTCATGAAATGCCACTTCTAATGAAGGATGGATGGACGGGCAGACAGATAAACAAACAGACATCTCGGGATTTTCATTCATTCTACTGCTTTTTATTCCCAATCTGCAGAGACTTTTGTTCACCGAAACAGGCTGCATTACAATCACGTTGCATCAGACGAGGCTTTTCCTGTGAATCAAACACACAATCCTGTTGCTGTTTGTCTATGTGCAAAGTTGCTTGGTTGCCGAAGCAATTCAGTGTCTTCATTCCACTCCAACCGGAATTCCTGAAGGAAAACCAGACAAACACTGGGAGATTGTTCACACAGAACGGCCGGACCGGGGGTCTTGTATTCCAATAAAAATAGTGTATTTCACATTTTAGAAGAGAAGAGAGTGAGTGAGATTGTCAATTTGGCCTCTTGATAATGCATTGAAATAATGTTCTGCATCCATCCAGTGAAAGTACACACCCGGAGCAGTGGGCAGCCTGTGTCTTGCTCATGGACACTCAGTTGTAGAGCCAGCTGGAGTGGGATTTGAACCTGCAACCTCTATTGGGATTTGACACATGCACATTTCCCTTCTACTAGACCACAACTACCACATTTTATTTATGAAGGTGAAGTACGAATGTGCCTTTCTTTTTTCCCCCCTTCATCGCTATCACATTGGCTCTCAGGAATGATTAAGACTCTTTCAGCGCTTGATGTCCAGACTTCTTCAAACCTCACTGAGTGATCCACTGGTTAATCTTTCCAAATGTGTGCCGCTTAGCCGAATCATTTCAGCCCAGTTTGGACTTGTCAGCGTGTTGAATGGAGGAGAGAAGCTGGCATGAGCGTTAACTGATCTGATAAATTATTTGCTCTAATTTTAACACAAAAACACATGTCGAACGGTATCTGTCACCCATTCTAAAGCAGATTTATGAAGTAGTTAAGCGTGTGCCACCAGGCTTTGTCCTTGGCTGTGGAAACAATCGATGCATGAAACATTAGTTTTTCTCCATGTATTTTAATCAGGGTGGTTTAAAACGCAGTGTCAAACGGAGGCTGTGTGGCTCTAAGGCTATTGGCTGCTCACGATGTGGTTTAGGTTTGTATGGTTGACATTGATGTGGTCACCTGCATAGCCATCTCCCCTTTTTGAATTAATAAGGTCCAATTTTCCTTACAGACTAATGGTATAATTTAGTTCTGTCCACAGGTAGCCTGCTGACTTTCTTTTCATTCTCTCTAGATGTAGAAAAACGTTTTTTTTTTTTTTTTTTTTGTACTTGTTCTAACATGTGAATAAAATGCTCAGATTTTCTTTGAATTTTAATATTTAAGCTCAACAATCTCTTCTGATATTCATTTGTATTTTAAAATAATCTAAGCACATTGATGACAAAATCAAGCCAATCCGGAGTCCAGAATCTTCATTTTACTATTATACAACATATAGGTACCAGCCAAATACCAAAGCAGTAAATTAAATTTCTGCATTATAGCTGCAAACAGTGACAGTGTTCGGTCCCTACTTTTTTTTTTTTTTTTAATCATTTTTATCTATCGTTTCAGAAGGCCAAATCCTACAATATGTTTCCGAACATCTAATAAAGTAAGACCGCAATTCTATACATTTTTTACTACATTTATTACTAACTGTGTTTCTTATTGAAATGGATTTATTAGTTTAATTCACAATTTATGTGTGTATTAAGATGTTAACCAATCAGATGCCGCTTGCAAGTTATAATGAAGCTGAACTTGACAGTAGAACTAGTTTGTTCTTTGTTTACAAACAACAATATATAACTTTTTGTTTTATTAAATTAAATGAAAAAAATAAAGCTAATGGCTAAAATGACAGCAAAACAAACAAATAAATCAAAAGGTGTATTTTTTAAAACATATTTCGATTTTCTTCTCTATACTGTATCACCTTCCGTACTAGTAGCTAACTGGTACATGTGTCTCTTCTCCGGTCCTTTAAGAGGAATAACACAACCTCATTTATCATTATTTGTTTCCCCTCGTCACTTCTCTCAATTGATTGACAAGGGCACCGTTGGGGTAGCGGGTATGAATTACCCAGCATTCAAGGTATGGATAGTAAATTATGGGTGGCTAATCCCCCACAGGGAAACTCAAACCTTCTATTCAACCCCATTATTCTGTAATGGATGTCTGATTTGAGAATAAGACACTCTGCCTGTCGGGCTAGAGTTGATATAGCGCCAGGCCTGCGGACAGGGAGGGGTCTCTGGCGATAACTCATTCGCAACTTGATCAACGGCGTATAAATCTGCCTCTGGCTTCCTGTGAGATGCTCTCAGCCCTCCTCCCCTTGTGGAGGTGTCCCTCTGGCTGTATGGTAAGAGTAGAGTACATCCCCTTCAGATTCACTGCTTCCTGTCACACACTGATGTATAGATACTGTATGGGCATCGTCACTCTTTGGGATTTGGTAATCGTGTGCAGGCTGCCTTAGGGCGAAGGCCTTTGTTGTCAAAAGATTTTGATCTCGTCTCTTTTTGAATGGTTTATCTTGATGTTGTTTTTTTTCCCCTATTGAACATAATTTGTATTTGTGAGCTCATTAGCACTAATAGGTTATGAATCCTAACTGTACTATTATGTATCAATTGATCAGAAAGCTCAGCTTTCAAAGGATCTTGTTGCTTTATCTGCTGGAGATAGTGTAATCCAAATAGCGAGATTATTTCTATGAAAGCAATGAGATTATAAATCGTATAATTGGCTATAAATGCAGATTGAGTTTTTGCTAATTAGCTCAAACACAACACATGATGCCTGGGCTTGGATCCAGCGGGTTCTGAAATGTGAGTGGATTTAACTTGACAATTAGAGTCTGTTGAACTGTTATCAATTAAAACGGGCAAAAAATGCTTAATTTGGAATTGCACATTTTCAGAACTGCATTTCGTTTAATATTGGCGATAATTGACACCCATAAATCTGATGTAGAATTTGGCTTGAGCCTCCTGATGCACAACTAGAAGTCCTGGTGTAGTAATGGAAGAGAGCATGTTGGGTAATTGACAGGCTGATTTACAGCACCAGGGTTCTGTCAGATTCAAAGCCGCGGTCTTACTCGTGGATTAACTCAGATCAAGCAATGATTGACATGGACTCAGACAGGGGTAAGAGCAAGGTGGGGTTGTTCACGTGCTGTGCTTGGGGTTGCTGGTGGAAGCCGTTGCATCAGATAGGCTGTGGAAGATCTGACCTGTCTGTTCTTGTCATGTTTTACAAGTTTGAGCTGCTCATGCAGTTATTGTGTCATTTTGAAGACTTGAGTCTTTTAATTCAAAAACTAGTTAGTTGCGCCAGCACCAGGACCACGAAAATTAATGAAAGTTTGGAAGCATGTGGTTTGCTAGTTTAACAGTTGTTTGATTGTAATGCAATTATAGTTAGTTTTGATTACATTATCTGCTAAATGAAACTTTGTTAATGTAAAACTGTTAATAAGCAGTGTAGCATTTTAGCACTAATTGGTACATGAGCAATTTATGCTTTTGTTTTGTTTTGCTTTTATAGATTTTTTTGATTCTCAACTAAGTTGTTTTGGTCAAGCGTTAGTAAAGTGCAAAATAAAGTTTATGAGATTTGTGTAATGATGGAATTTAGAAAATATTTTATCCAATAATATTTGTTTCATTTAAATGTTTCAAATCATATAAAAATTGTTTAATATGATTTTAAAATGGATTTTATTTTATTAAAACATTGCTAAGATCAAACAATTGTCTTGATCAGCACAACATTTTTTTTCTGCATAACCCGATCTCAATTCTACTTCCTAACTCTAGAAATGAAATTATTGCGACGAGTGCTGACCATCTCCATTTACAATCAACTCGTGTTTGGGTAATGGCGCACGCAGCAGCAGGAATCCGCACTCTCTCTGTTCTCCACACCGGCTTCCCGCTACCTTGAGTCTGACATTTAAAGTCATGTGTGACTCAAGTTTTCAATTGGTTTCTTTCAGTTACACCCAATAAGCCAGAGGACGTGCTTGCTTCCAAACAGTGAATTTAATTGCTTTTCCCCAATAGGGATATCTCTCTTACCCACCATTCAGCACTGTAATCAATCAGCATTCAGACCCGTGTTAAGCTCCTCAGCTTTTTGTGCTTTTTTTTTCCTGAAAACAGAAATTCTGTTTCCTAATTTGTTGCATTTAGTAGGTATGTTATATTATTAAATGATGCTAAAAATGCCAATATACGCAGTGATAAAAATTCCGATATACAAGTTATTAAATTAACATACCGATCGAGTCGATATTTTTGTACTGCTTCCTCAAAGTCTGGGTCACAGGGAGCTGGTTGGATACACACTCAACCAATCACAGAGCGGGAAACGCACATGCACACATCCAATTCACCATGCCGCCCCTAAATTAAAATCTTTTGTTTTTTAAATTGTGCAAAAGGTTTTAGGTGACATTGTCATTGGTACAGTGCTCTCTGTCACAATAAACTCATTCCCCAGAATTCCTAGTGTTACCCAAAATTCTGTATCGTTTGTTTTTAGTACATAATTCCCATTAATTTGTGTGAATAGTTATTTCTGCTTATTCCTTCTGCTTTAATCATTATATTTAAATGCTATGTGGTCTAAAATGCATCATACTACTGTGATGCATAAATAAATTTCAAATTGTACTCTCATTTTTTATTCTAGTAAAAAATATGATATTAACACAGAACAAACATGTTAGTAAAAGTTTTGTTGTTTTAAAGAAATGTTGATTTTCCAAAAATGCAACTTTCTTGTTCGATTGTTAACCTTGTCTGTTTTTTGTTTGTTTGAAAATTATGAATTTTGTTTTACCATTTTTTTTTACTGTTAAAATTCTTTTTACACTTTTTGTAAACGTGTTTACATTTTCTTTTTTAATCGTAAACAAGTCAGTGTCTGCAACATTGAGCAGAAGAATGTGAAAGCATATGTTTATTCATTCGTTCGTTTCTTTAAAAAAAAATTTTTCTTATCAATCTCTCTGGCATTTTTTAAGTCTACATTTATAATGTAAGATTTTATTCCAGCACTCTCTCAACACGTGTTCTGTAGTGAAGTGAAATGTAATCACTGAATCACAGAGTAGAGGTGAGCATTTATAAACCAAGGTATTTATTTTCCTACTTTTAAATGTGAATAGACGTTTAACCCATTTTTCTGTCCCATCCTGTTGTATTGTTATTATTATTGTGGCCTTAATAAAGGCCAGATGGCTAATAATAGATGTAATCTTCTCAGATTGGTGGATGCAGCGGTGTTTTTCCCCCACACATTTGCTTTCAATTAAGATGTTTAAAAGTTTTAATTGAATTAAATTGCAGACTTCAGTGTGTAATGGATTGGTAAAGAAAAACAGCGCAGACCTGGCTGTGTATGTGGTGACGTAGTTCAAAATGCAATCTGACTCTTCTGTACCTCTGAACCTATAGGAACCCATTGTCTGCTTCTGAGTTTAACTTAAATGTGTAAAGCTGATTTTACTGGATATTTCACAGATACATATCCTCCAGTCTCCGTTCAGTTTCGAGTTTTACTGTGTCACTTGTGTAATATTTTCTTTAAATGTTTTTCTTTGACAAATAATCATTTTATTAAAAAAAAATACATATTTATTTTTTAAAGATATTTAAGTTGTCTTTCAGCATAAACTTGAATCTCAGACAGTTTTGCTACACACCATGCCACCGGGTCACAATTTACCAGCTTTTCACAGCATTTTATTTTTTAACAGTTAACAGTAATAAACATACATTTCCTTTAGCAAAATAAGTAATCGGTCCATACTGCAATTACATCTCCATCCACTAGAGGCGCACAATGACAGGTGCCACATGTCATATCACATGTGGACTAGCAGTCTTAGATCCTTTCATAATTAAATAGACCTTAATTTCTGAGTAACTTCTTCACGCTGCCTAAAATTTAGCTTGCAAAAGATGTATTTCACAAGTTCAGAACTAAATTCCATCATCTCATTCACTCTTTTTCTTTCTCTCACTATCACTCTCTGTCTCTCCCCCTTCCACACATTCTTTTCAGTGGAGATCATTCTGAGGTTGGCTTCTGGTCATTTGCTCAATACAAGAATTGACAGTACACAGAGGGGGGAGCAGGGGGCTGTGGCCTGAGTAAAGGGAGTGTGTGGCTTGCTCTGACACCAGCCCAGTGAATATTGAAAAGGAACTTTGTTGTTGGCAATGTTCATCCTTGTTTGTTTTGGACTTCGCACAGAAAGCAAAAAATTCACAGTTAGTTGCCATGTGGCGAGGGGCAAGAAGAGGTATCAGGTAGAGATTTTTGCAGACTAAATATGTTGACCAAGGCGGCAACCTTTCAGATGTTCGAGAAATGGAGAGCGTGCTTGGCACATTCCATATGAAAAGAAAAACAATATATGAAGTTCCATCACCGGTCTGGAAACGCCTTGAGTTTGGCGAACTAGATCGCTGAACGCTGGAGCGTAATTGGTTTTTGCCCTCTGGTAACGATAATGTGGATGATTTAACGCTTAAATGCGATTGGTGCTAAAATGTTCCCAAAAATCTTCATGCAGTCATAACAAGTTTGGGGGCTGTTTATAGAAAGAGGCACAATGCGGAAGACAGATGTGGAAAAATCGCGCCCACCAGACAAGGGCCTCCTTCAGTTCTCTTCTGTGCTGGTTTTCAAGATGGAGGGCTTAAGTTACAGAACTAACTTCCTGGATTACATCAAACAACTGCTTCTTTCCTCCTCCTTGTACTTTCCCAGTTGGCCATTTTTCGACTCCTTTTTCCAAATTGTGCCATTGTCTTGTGTGTTCGCTTGGTTTTACTCGGAGGTGTAAATAGTACCTGAACACCATACTTGAGTGAAAGTGCTCCTTACTGTAAAATGACTCCTTTACAAGTCACCAATTCCAAGGAGACTTAATTAAGAAATATCTTCAAAAAATGTAAAATATAAAAAACTTAAAATTTTCCAATTTCAAAAGAACTGAAGTATTTGACTCCTACTGAACTTAGGCTCAAAAAACCTAATATAGTATTACCTAATAAAGAAATTATATTTAACACCGCTTACGAGATCTAGCACATAAATAGCATTGAGTACCTTCAGCACGCTGCAGATGGTGATATCACCTCGTGTCATCACAGTGTAACAAGTAACAGTACGTGTCCATTCAAATGGAGTGGAGTAAAGAGTACATACTCTTAATCAAAATCTAGTCAAGTATAATTTGCTTATAATTTTGATACTCAATACAAGAACAAGAACAAGTCCTTTTTCCATACGGTGTCATTGTCTTGTCTGTTCCCTTGGTTCTACTTCAGTCTCAAATTTTCACCTTTTGTATTCTTGTCCCATTGATTTGAGAAAATATGGCTCGTAAGTCAAAGTCCTTTCTAGACTCACCTTTATATAGAAAACTCAGTGACTTTGTAGACCGGCAGACTTTGTCAGGTTAGCAGAGCGATGAAACCCAGGGCCGCACAAGAGACTTTTATGTTTGGAGGAGGGGTGTGAGGGTCATGGGATGAGACTGTGAACGTCAAAGCGTTGCTATGATCTGCTGAAGCATGGAGACTGTTGATCCTGGTCTTAAGGGAGAGAAGTGGATGTGATGGGTTGGGGGGTTTGAGCGAGGGGGGAATCCAGGGGTCCTGCTCAGAAAGGGGGTTTGTGTGTGTGAGTGTGTGTGTGAGGGGGGGGGGCGACTTGTTATCAGGCAAAAAATATGCAGCTGTATTTACCACCTCTGTTTGTTGTTCCCGCGGAAGCTCCAGGATGGGAATTTTCTGTGTCACTGCCTCAAAGGATTTTGGCTGAGGCTTTGTTGATCCTGTGTTGTTGTAGAAAAGGGAATAAGATTTAAGCATTAACCATGTCAGGCAGGATTTAACACTCTGGTCCCCAGACCTCTCACCGTTTAGGCAACTCTTCCCGTAGCGGCCTGCTTCACTTCCTGCTGGTTGAGAGAGACCCAGGTCGTCCGACTCTCTCTCTCGTTTCAGCTTGTACAACAACCATTCAGTGGAAAAATAAGGTTCAAGCCACTTGATTTTGTGTCATGCTTCCTGGAGCATGCCAACTTTCAATTACAGCACCTCCAGCCCACCTTGCACTTTGGCCGTGGATATCTGACAGTCACTGTTCTGTTGTTTGTGGCTGGTGGCCAACTGATTCCCACCACATTGTGTTTCTCCAATCAGCTGAGAGATGGCTGAGAGTGTTGGTTGTTTTCCGTCAGACTACGAGTTGGCAGTATCTGATCAGACACGCTAACCTTGACCAACGCCTGGCTGAGCGGAGGACGATTAACTACTGGGTTGTTTCCTGAAGTTTGTGTGGCATCACCTAGAGAGTTTCATGTTGATTATTGCTATTGGATTCAACTATTTGTTGTTTGTTATATATTAGGGATGCACCGATACCCGTATCAGGTATCGACCTCGATGCCACATTTTGTAAAGTACTCGTACTTGCTAAAAGATCGCCGATACCGGAAGGGAGAGTGGCGTATAGAGGGTTAATCTGTGTGCACCTCTGCAGTAATGGGAGGCGTTTTTTTATCGTTTGTTACAAAACAATGGCTCTCAGAGCGGCTCGTACACGAACAATACACATCAGACGAGACGAAACACGTAGGCCGTGTGTATTTCAAAGTGAACGAAGACGACAAAATGGCGGACCGGGAGTTGTGCTCAACGAGGCTCAAAATATAGCGCATTTAACGCAAGTAATTTAGCGAGACTACGAGAGGGTCTGGGTTCAATTCCCGGGAAGAGACCCCAATTTCTGTTACGACCTCTAGGTTAGTCGCACAGAAAAAACACCTAGAGAGTTGAGGAAAAACCACACCAAATTTTTCATAGTAGAATTCTTTTATTTATCTTCAGTTTTCACCAAAAGGGTAAAATAACAACCAAAAAACCTCTTTATTATACCCTTTACCTTCCGGATTCCAAAGCAAAAGTAAAGATACAAATTGTAAAAATACAAGATTTCTTCCCTACAGCTTCCTATAATAAACATACCCAACGGATTGAAAAAAAAAACGTGACTCACAATTTGAAATTACACAAAAAGATCACCTTTTACTCACATATTTCCCGCACTTCAAATAAGAAAAAGGAAATTACCACCACCTGAACTAAATTTTACTGAACATATATAATCGGGTCAAAACACATTAAATGAATCAACGCAAATTCAAAACAAAATAGATATTGTTGTTAAAATTAAGATATTTTAATTATAATATATTAAGTTATATTATTATCTATTATAGATATAGTTATAATATCTATGATTTAAAAATGTTAATGGGGTGTATAGTGAGTATTTATGGACGAGTAGTGATTGAATTTGAGAAGTAGGATCTTCAGGCTGGTTCTCTCTGAAGAGTTTTGCTCGAATCCTCTTCTGGGTCACCTGCAGAGGATTATATGAAGGACTGTGGTTCTAGAACATTCTAAGCACTTCAAGGGTACAAAAAATGGAAGGCATGCAATTGTTTGCAGTGAGCATTTTAACAGGACAAATAACTAAACACTGCAATATTTGTGATTTTTTTTTTACTATTAAACTGTAAATGCAGTGCGTTTTTGTGTCAATATGTATTAAAATACATTATGTATTAAAAATGTATAATAAAATAATATATTTCTTTTTAAGATTTTGGGAATTAAGATTTTATTACCTTGTAGATTTTATATGTCATATCTATCTATCTGTCTGTCTGCCTGTCTGTCTGTCTCCCTGCCTGCCTGTCTCCCTGACTGTCTGTCTATCTATCTATCTATCTGTCTGTCTGTCTGTCTGTCTGTCTGTCTGTCTGTCTGTCTGTCTGTCTGTCTATCTATCTATCTATCTATCTATCTATCTATCTATCTCTATCTCTCTCACTCTTTCTCTCCATCCATCCATCCATCCATCTAACTACCCACCTTCCTACCTATCTAGGTATATCTATCTACATACATCCACAATCCATTTTTTTTTTTATCAAAATGAAAAACGTTGCCACAAAGAAAAGCAAAAATTAATAAAACAAAAAAACCCCAAAGAGGACGTTTGGTTTAAGCGGTTCTTTCAAGACAGTTTTAAGAAACATTGGTCAGGAACTGGCTGTTTAGCTCAATTAACAATATTAAAAAGAATGAAAGGAAGAGGAGCAGGAAACAAAGACTTATCTCTCAGCACGAGTGTCAGAAAGCTCTGGAGGAAACTCAAAATGAAATACGCCGGTGACTCTCGCCCTGCGCCGGCATGAACGAGCCGAGAGATTCACAAAGCAGACGGAGAGCCGCATCACTACACTCGCCTCTGTCAATAATGACACGAGAGCATTCATTGATATTCTCATGGAAAAATAATGTGTTAATAAGGACCCTCTCAGAAGATTACCCAACCTCGCCTCACTAATCAGCCTCTTTGTAAAGGTCCATAAATCACCTAACTAATAGTGCGACGGATATTAATATCTCAAATTATGATTTATATCATTGTTGTCGTCCGTGAAAGGATTCCTCACCTCTTTACATTTTTAATCAATGGCATCAAAACGCTAACGAGCAAATGGATGTAATTACCTTCACACTGGACAACAGTTTATTAGTATTTCGTATTCTCCTGAAACGCTTCCGCCGAGCAGCAGCGACTCGCCACTTGTTGCCCAAACAAAGCAGGAAAATAATACGCATTAGTCCATGAAATAGACGTCAGCCGCGATATTACCTGTCACTTGGCAGCTTTTGGCAGCATCATTTTTGCTTCGTTGGTTCATTAAGAGAGGAACAAAAGCACGCTGACATTGGTTGACGTCAATCTTGTCAATGCCTATAAGTGCTTTATTTTATACACTACTTCAAAAGTTCCATACTAATGTAACTTTTCAAATGCAACATTTTTTCATTAGTGTTTTTTTATCTTTATTTACTGTTTGCCATTGTGTATTTTTTACTTTCTTTTGTGGTGATTGCTTTAACATGAAAATTTCTCTTTTGTGGGGCAATTTATCTATCTATCTATCTGTCTGTCTGTCTGTCTGTCTGTCTGTCTGTCTGTCTGTCTGACTGTCTGTCTGTCTGTCTGTCTGTCTGTCTGTCTGTACGTACGTACTATCAGGATCCGGCCTAATTGCTGTGCATTGTGAGAAGTGAAAGTTAATATGTCCGAAGGCGAGAGAGGAATGACCTTTCTGAGCGTGTCAAAATGAATGTTTTTGTGTGGTTTGTAAATTGTTAATGTTTTAATACTATATGTCTTAAAAATAATATTTTTAGTAGACGAGTGTAATTCTTATATTCAGCTCTAAAATACTTATTTTCTCTTGTATGGAACCACAGTGTCGACTGGCAGATGAGCCAAATGCATTTAGGAAAAGGAAGAAGGAAGGATGGAAAAGAGAGAATAAAAGTTGGAAAAGAGGAAAGGAAAGAAGGTAAAGAGGGATGGAAAAAGAGGGATGTAAGGAAAAATGAAAAAAAGAAAGAAAAAAAGAAAGAAAAAGATAAAAGGAAGAATAAGAGGGAGCAAATATAAAGAGGAAAGGAAGAAAGGAAAAGAGGGAAGAAAGGAAGGAAGGGAGGAAAAGAGGGAAGGGAATTAGGAACAGAGTGAAAAAATGAAAGGCAGAAAGAAGGAAGAAAAAGGTTATGAAGGAAGGAAAGAAAGAAAACCGGGAAAGAAGAAAGGAAAAAAGTGATGGAAGGAAGGGAAAAATAGAGCGAGCAAGAAATGAAAGTAAGAAGTAAGAAATGAAAAAAAGGAAGGAAGGACAGTTTTCGCCACAGGCTTTATCGAGGTTAAAAGGCTATCAGTCTTGTTTTATTTATTTTCTTTTTATTTATTTCTCATGTTCTTTTTTTTCAATACAGGAGTTGGCCAGCGAAGCAATCACACAAACAAATTAATTAGTCCTTCAACAATAGAGCCTTGATAAATGGAGCCACTTGCTTCCCATAGAACGGCGCTGCGTGTTTCCGTCTGTAATCTTGGCCTTTTCAGCGCGGACTTGTATTGAGTGCTGTTTACATTTAGTCTTTGTAACGAGACATCGCACATCAATTTGCAATAAACAGCTAATTATCATATCTCTGGCTACAGCTTAATTATATTTGCATAAACCTGCTTTGTCTGGCTGTCTCCGTCGAGCCCACACGGCACGTCTTTCATTGCTCCGTTTTTATTTACATCTCTGGAATAACTGCGGATTTACGCATTTTATTATTTTTTCTTTCTTTTCATTGCCTTAGGTTGGCCCTCAAAGAATATGTGAAGGTCGATGACTTTCTCTCTTATTTCCATTTTCATTCAAACACCTTTTTTCCGTTTAGAATTTTTTGTGCAGTGTTGCTGTTTTCACTCAAGCGTGTTTGTTAATTCATTTAAATTATTCATTATTTTTCTATTTACAGGAAGTCACATAATTATCTGTCTTGCGTTTTTACATTGGTGAATAACCAAGCACAAAGTGCAGTAAATTAGTAAAAGAACAAATTAAATGATGTATTCAGCATTGAAAATGTATTTATAATTTATTTCCTCTGTGCTTTCGCTCTGGGCAAACGGAGACTTTGTCTTCATTCAGTTTTCAGCCAAGCAGTGCAGATATTAAAAGGAAGCTCATTAAAACTACAGGCCAAATACAGGTTTAGCTCTTGTGTTTTCACGTCCTTGACTGATTTGTTTGCTGTAGTCGCTGCTTTTGCTCACACTTAGTTTTTTTTCTTCTTATTTTGGTGTTTTGGAAACTGGGTAAAGTAAAGCAAAAGCAATGCAAAAGTGGTGATTTGTCGCAATGTTTAAATTGTGTTGGTGTTGCTTTGGCCATTTCAATTGTTTCATCACACATTTGTGATAGGGTACAATGTTTTAAAATGCATTTAAAAGTGTAAAATTTTAATGCCAGATGAAGAAGAAACAAAGGAAATAACGTGAGTGGGATTGTCAATATGGCCACCAGGGATAATATAAAAATTGTTCTCTGCGTTTAATCATCCAGTGAAGTTTGCATACACACACACACACACACACACACACACACACACCGACCAGGAGCAGTGGCCAGCCTTAAGTAAGTTATTTTACTCATTTACTCATTTTACCACTACTCACTGGATCACAATGTAACAAGTAACGGTAAGTGTCATTCAAATGTAGTGGAGTAAAGATAAATATGTGCAATTAAAAATGTAGTTAAGTAGAGAGTAAAAGTTGCTTATATTTTTGTATACTCAGTACAAGTACAAAGTATCCTAAAAGTACATAGGTATAATAACATGTACTCAAGTACTTTACACCACTGGTGTCAAAGACACTCTAGTGTAAAACCAGCCAGAGTAGGATTCCAACCAGCAACTCCTTGGGCTTAAGTCTATGAGATGGGCATCCTGGTTTCTTCTGCTTTTGAGATGTTTTTCCTAGCCATTTGTGTCTAGATGTCTTGCTCGCGGTCGTAGTCATGCCATAGTCCTTCTGCTGATATTATAGACGTGTCGTTTTGTTGTTGCTGAAAGGTTCCGTACGGCTGCTTCGAGACGGTCTGTGACTGTGAAAAGAGCTTTATGAAGAAATCGATCCTAAAGACTTGGTTCACTCAATAGAATACAGAATCATTGTGATTTTGCTGAATTAGAACAAGTGCTTTAGCCACACAAGGTAGACTGAGCTGAAGTAAAGCTGAGAAAAAAGAATTTATGAATGTAATTTCTCCGAGTTGCACCCAGTGAGAGAGTAATTACTGTAGCCGCTATAGGTAGAGTTAAGGGGATTGACTGTAATCACGCTATAATGAGACTTGTGGCAGAAATCTTTCACACTCTATAAGGTCAAAGATGTCGTCATAGGCAGTCTTTCATTTTCTTTTGGAGTCGTCAGTGCTTTAATAGTTCCTTGACTGACACTAACAGGAAACTAAGAGCCTTTGCACAATTCCTTGACAAGTTGACTGCGAAAGTTAAGATAAAACAAAAAGTGGAGTTGTGATTTTACAGTAACGTGCCGCTTCTTTTCATATCTGTTTCTGAACCAATGTGACTATTAACTGGAGTTAATGGATTAACTGGGAAAAACAATTGATCTTGGGATCTTATCTATGATGATTGATTTCTGGCATTACCTTGAGTTTTTCAGCTAAGACAAGAAATGATTAGGACTTTTATTCTGTAATGTGTGCTGAGCTGACAATAAGCTGCGTTTTGAAGCCGTGCATTACAGTATTTCAACGGTTTTGACCTTTTTTATTCCAGTAGCCTTGCTGTAATGCTGGGGTGGATTATTTGATGCCAACTTGTCGATGATGCGTGCCAGTTTGAAGTAGGAAGACCATTGCAAAAAGTTTCCAACTAATGACTACAAGTACACAAACCTATCTCCGTTTTCACATTATGAGAGCATCAAAAAGCAGTTAACATTTTAAGACGATTAAACATATTGATCTACCGTTGCTTTAAAAAAAGAAAATAAGTCATAACAGCGTTTGAAAAGACAAATAATGTTTGCAAATGTGCAGACATGTGCAAATGTTCAAAACGTGCTACAAATGCTAAATTAATATGATCAAACATTGTAGTCAAATATTATCTTTTTATGACAAGATATTTCAAAAGGTTTGTGAGCTTTTTACTTATCCTTTATGATCTCAATATTTGAAATACAGTACATTTTTATGTTTTTTTTTTTAAATCCAAGCAAAGAGGAAGTTTGTCGTGACAGTGTCTATGAGACTTTTTTTTGCCTATCTGGAAATGGAGATTGTTTGATTGCTTAAAAACTAGTTAAAAGATTTATCTAAATACTCTAACTTTACTAGAACTCTCAATGATTGGACCGCAAAACATAAAACTGACAAATGAAATAAAAGTGCTTGTAAAAAAAAAGGCCATGAAATGATGAGTGAGTCAAAAAGCAAAGCAAAGCCAAATAGTTCAATTAAATTCTTTCTACAAAAAAATGAGCAAATTCATTTGTCTTAACCGTGCAGACACATGGAATTGGTCCCAGTGACCTATATGTTTTGGGATTTTGCTCATTTCTACTGGAATGTAGCCTTTTGACTCTAGAATGAGCTTCTATTGTCTTTACGCAATGGACTTTTTTCTCTGCTCGCCAGGTGAATGAAAACCAATCGTCAAGTCTGGCGTTGCCTTGCAGAAGTAATCTGGAAAAAAATATTACCTCATTCTGAGCCGGGAAGAATCCTCTTTTATGGAGGCATAATGACTTAAAGTTTAATCTCTTTCGCGCTCACCTTTATGAATAGAGCACAATGATCCATTTGAAGTAAGTTAAATTACACATTTAAATGGAGACGTGTAATATACTTAGTTAAAGTGGGTTTGACCACTGCCACAGTTAATCAGGGACCACCCTATTAAAATTGGACCACAGCCCAGGCTCCACGACTATTTCTTTTCTAACAGACTTTTTAAGGGCGCATCTCTCTGTTTGTCCACCTTCTTCTCTTGCGTTCGTAGAGTTTGGGGTTGAAAGAACATCAAGTCTCTTCAAAGCACTGACATTTTCTCCTACCTTTCAGAAGTCTTAACTCCTGCGGAAGCTCAAAGCCCACTCGGTCCGGTCTTGGCATGCTTGACGTCGACAGATTTCAGGTGTGGGACATGGGAGACAGAGCGCCTCGGGGTCTCTTCTTATCATTGCTTCATGCAAACATCTCACAGTGGCACCTAGTCGAGCATCTGAAGTGGTAGTCAGAGAGAAAGACATATTCAGAGTCTGACTGACGTGTCACACCCTGGAAAACCATATTGCTCTTTGATTTAGTAAGACGTTGATCATGATTCATCTTCAATATGTCAGTTTTTTGTCTTATTGGATAAAATATTCATATAATTTAAGATGTTCCGCATTCTCTTTTAACAAAAAAAAAAAAGGATCTGATCCATTACAGTCATTTAAAATGCTGGAAACACATTAATACTCGTGATCACAATGGGCATCATTAACTAACAATGAGTAATGCTTTTTATCATTTATTAATTTGTGGAAACTTGCCATGATGTTTAATTTAGCAATACATAATGTTTATTAATTAAAATTAATTAAAAGCCTAGGAGAGAGTGTGAATTTTGTATAACTGCTTTGAGAGATTAGTTAATTCTAGATTCTAATAAAACGTGGTTATAGCAAAAAAGAGCATGAGGTAGACAGCAAAAATCCAATATTTTATATACATATGTGTGTTTATGTATGTATATACCGGTACATATTTACACACTCCTGTATATGTATATACGTATGTCTAAATATCCATCTAATACTATACTGTAGTTAAAACGTTATGTACTGGTGCATTATTTTTACAAACTTTAAAAATGCAATGTATTAGAAAACTGCTTGGAATGTTGGAAGCTGATTAGCTTTTACTTGAGTCCAAAATGTTCCTTGCGTTTATGTTTTTGTTCACTCTTGCCTTTGTTTGCTTGGTTTGTCATTCTATTGTGTGAGCAAACTATTTAGAATTGAAACGAGATTCTTTCTCACTTAGTTACCTAGATTGACATGTCCTGAAATACAAAAAACCATACCTGCTTTCTGTCTTCAAGGTTGTTTAACTCGTATCTGTCACCTGCATTACTATGGAAACTGATGCAGTTATCTGGATATTGACTGTATGCAGTCTAGATGTGTGTCGTTTTTTTTTTATCTTGCACAATGTGTGTCTAGGCTGAGCTTGGCTAGCAATATCTGTGTGAATCTGGCAACTTTCAGATCTCAAGCTGTGAACTAGATTTGAGCATATCACTTTTTATATACATTTGTCCATGAAGGCTTGAACAGGTGTGGGACACTGGAGGACAATAAAAGCAGGAATATGCTCGAAGGAGCCATTCGTCTGACACAATCCAGCTATTATTCATAAATCCTGGTGCGCTATCTGCTTTTTATCTGCTTTCTCTTCCACGTCTTGGATGGTCAGACGTAAATGTGTCTGCTAGTATAAGTGTTTCCTATGGTGACTCCCTTGAGTCCAGTGCCGTAATTTATTTCAATGTTTTTCTGCTTTCTACTCTGCATGGTTTGGTGATGTGGATTACAGCACAACTGTATGTACACTAGAGGTGTAAAGAGTACCAGACAACCATACTTGAGTAAAAGTACAGATACTTATTGTAACAATTACTCCGTTACAAGTAACAAGTCACCAATTTCAAAAAGACTTGATTCTAAATAGCAAAGTATTCAATTTAAAAAGAACTTTAGTATTTTACTTGCACTGCATTCAGACAAATAAAAAGCACTAACAAATGATAGAAAGACTGAGGTATTGTTTTGTAATACAGAAACGAAATTTAACAACTCAATGTTTTAAAAATGATAAACAAAGTAGATAAAAAGAACAAAGTCAGTCTCAGTCAAACTGAAGTATGAAAATAAAATAAAGGTTTCTTTTTGATACTCAATACAAGTGCAAAGTAGCAAAAGACATACATAAGTAACCAAGTACATTTACTCAAGTACTTTACATCACACACTCTCACACACACACACACACACACACACACACACACACAATGCAATAAAAAACTGCATTTGTAGATAAAGCGTTGATTATGATGCCTCTAATGGCCAGTTTAAACTCTTGAAAATACTTTAGATTAACAACGGCTTTGCTTTGAATTATGCAGTTTTTGTTTAAATCAAGCTTGAATTTGCTACAATCTCAAACTATCAAATAGAGATTCAATGAGATGGGATGCATGTATTTGATGATTAGACTTGCATTTACTGTTGCTTTTTCAACGTTTCCTGATAATCGAACCTACAACATGTGGTTTCACAAACATCATCTCTTCTGAAGAAATGTTCTTTTTGGTTTCTCACAGTTTTGTTCCTCTGAAACTGTGAGAAACCAAACTTTTAAATACTCCAATCTTCATTTAACTGCAAATAATATGCCATGTGTAAATGTAATCTACATAACATGAATGTATATACTGTATGTATGTCATAAATACATATACACTCTCAGAGAGTGAACAATATTTCAACCTTTGCTCTTTTTTTACATCCATCCATCCATCCATCCATCCTGTGCTTCTGTCTGTCTTGTGTGTGCCCATCCATCCATTCTTCCACCCATCCATTCATCCATTCGCCTAACCAACCATCCATCCCAACATCTACCCAATCCTCCATCCTTCTGTCCATCCAATAATCCTTCAACCTGTCCATTCCTCTATTCGTCCATCCATTCATCCACCCACCCACCGTCCACATAACAATATAATCAAATTAATGACACGCTCAGATAGATTATTTTTAATCCAGTAGTACACGTGTTTTCCTCCAAGTGCGGGATCTGTGTTTGTTCAGCTTTGTTTAGGCGTGCTGGTGTACATGTGTGTTTAGTGTAGTGCTCCAGCGCTCATCCCCGTGGGGTTGTCCCAGCGCCACAGAGCCCCTGACATCGCACAAGAGCTTTCAATAGGCGGCTTTCAGTCTTGATGCAATAATGATGCCAGGTTGCATTTCAGCAAAGTGGAAATTAGGCGACTCTAAGAGAAAAGACAGCCACCAGTGAGGAGATCCTCTCTGGCTTCACCCCCCATCCTTTCCTCCAAGTCAGGGGGGACGGGTGGCTTTCTGAACGCAGCCTGTGTGAGTGGCAGCCCTGCTATCACCACCATCACACACTGCTGCCTGTGTTAATGGAGAATGCCCTGGACTGCCAGTGTCTTTGTTTGCTGGGCCACTGCAATAAATATGCATGAGGTTGAGTGGTGAACGTGTGTGTTTAATGTGTGCGTGTGCCTGTATGTGTTATGGGGAGGGGGTTCACTAATTACTAGATGCCTATCATGAATATGTATGGCTGCATCTTTTATTACGGGATTGGCTTAAACGTATCACAGAGCGGGGAGAGGGCCTGCGCAGCATGTGTAATTTGGGCCTTTTGGAGTGTTTGACTTTGATGGCCGTAAGATGGAGAGACGGAGTGAAAGAGACAAAACAAAGAAAGGAAGAAGAGTAGGAGAAGAGAAGAAGAGATTCGGGGAGAAATAAATGAAGAGTCAGATTATGAGGGCGAAAGAGAAGGAATGGGAGTGAAATTGAAAATGACGTGGAGGTGCCAAAAAGAAACTGAAAAAAAAGCAACCAAGAGAAAATAGAGAAGAGAAATGGCGTGAGAGACAACTGATAGTGAAAAGCAAAGAGTAAGTGTAAGCGAGAGAGTTAAAAGAAGAGAAGATAATTGAAAAATCGGTGGAATAGTGCGAGAGAGAAACACCGAAAGAGACAAAACTTGGTAGAGTAGAGAGGTGAGGAAGATAGAGAAAAGAAAATAAGTAAGTGAAAAGGAAAACACGAGGAGGAGGAAAGAAAAGAGTAATATGAATGGAAGAAAAAATGAAATTGAGGAAAAAGAAAAAGAGAGAAGAGAAGAAAGATTTGGGAAAGATTGGGAAAAAGAAGGTAAATTAGTACATGCAAAGCATAGCAAGAGAAGGCAGGAGAGAAAATAAGAAAGAGAGTGGAAGAAAAAGAATAAAATTGGGACAGAGTGATGAAAGAGAAAAATAAAAATTGGGCATGAAGGAAAACATGAGAGAGAGAGAGAGAGAGAGAGAGAGAGAGAGAGAGAGAGAGAGAGAGAGAGATCTGAAAAGTAAGAAAAAGAAAAGAAGATAAGAGTGAGAGAGTAACATGGGAATGTGTAAAGTCAGAAAAAGAGAGGGATGAAGTAAATGAGAACAAAAACTGGATAAAAATGTAGGTATCATAATGAAAATAAAACAGAAAATCAGATAGAGATATGAGAGTGAGAAAAAGTGAGATGAAGAACTAAACTGAGAACATAAGAGAGCAGAAAGGAAACACTGAAAAATTGCATCATTATTGTAAATTACAACCCATTAAATTATTGTCTCATCTTTTTCTCTTTATTTTGCCCATCGTCACAGACACCACATCTAAAATCGTGCTGAAATATAGTTTCTTAATTTGATCTATATGGGGCCATGATGTGTTTTTGCGTTCCGTGTCCTCACTCTCTCCTCCTCGTGACAGAAGAGTTTTTGACAGATGCAATACAGCTCTTGTCTCCTCCATTTGCCCTCATAAAAAAAGTAAATAAGAATGCGGCTGCCCCGCGTGAACCTGAATCGAGGTCCGTCCTTTTCTCCGCAAATATGTGTGAAAGATAGAAAGAAGGTCATCAATTCCTAACAGAGCTCTCATCCATCTACGTGTCGACAGATTCCAGATCTCTCATTTCCCCAAGAATAAAGCCCCCCACCCCACTCGCTTCAGTATGATGCTGCTCTGTTCAAGACTTTATCCATTAGATAGATAAATCTCTTTTTCTTTTTCTGTCGTGCCAATGTCCATTTGCTGTGTCTCACACTTGAAAGTTATTACTAACCTCAGAACAAGAGCACCGAGCAATCTACCAAAAAGCAAAGGGAGCTTCTTATCTGTCTGCTTTACGGCCACAGTGTAATAGATCAATCCAAGAAGTTCACTGTAAAGAAAAGAGCTGCGTTTGGCCTTACGTAACCTCTATAATGCTAGAATCGTCTCTGTCCGTGAGAGTCCACGAGACGCTGTGTCCGTGATAAAGTTACGAGACTCGTCATGTGACTCCTGGATGGCGAGATGATGGAGGCGGTAGCTTGTTTCTAGCTTTCGATTTCATAGGATGATTTGTTGACTGTAAATCTGTAAAAAGACTACCTAACCCTAACCCAACCCTTTCCCTTTATATTCATAAGATTATCTCAAGATTAACCTGTATTAATTAACCTGTTAACTGATGCATTGTTAATTACTGTCTATTAACCTGCATTTTTTATTGTGTGATATTTTTGCTTCCATAATGGTAAGATATGAAAGGCTTTATCAGTAATATCAAGACTTGATTTTTTCTTTAACAAAAAAACTATTTTTTTAACAAAAACAACAACAACAACAACAAAAAAACAATTCTTAAAATGTTTTCTTAATTTTGCCAAAATAATAAAATCTGTATACAATAAAATGTACTGTTGTTATATAAAATGAAACTTACTGGGATGTATACAGTATGCAGTATTCAGTAATACATTGTGTACATATGATCAAATTTATATATTTTTCAAATAATAATGCTGTGTATATATATATATATATATATACTGTGTGTGTGCGCATGCAAGCCAGTGTCTTGTAAATGTGCATGAAATGTAATCCAAATTGGGATTTTTAGAACATGATGTATTTCACTGCGTGCGATTTATATAGCCAATTTATTGCTATAAACATTATTATATACTGTACATGGTACTGTAAAGTATATAATTTTAAACCAATGTTTGTTTTTGATTGTTATCTAACTTTTGTTGTGCAAACTGTTGAGACGTAATATATATTTCTGTTTTCTAGCTGAACATAAGGCAGTGGTTGTATCCAGGTTTGTTGTCTATAATGTGGATATGAAATGTGTACGGTTATTGTTTCCTTGGTGAATTGAATCTGTTCAGAAGAAACGAAGTTTACCGGAGTGAGACAGCTGTCCGGCTGTTCTTATTGTGTTCTTTTGTGAGTTTGAAGGCCACGTTGCTTGTGTAATTTTAAAGTTTCTGTTCTGTTCACACACATCTCAATACCACATTTGACTTACCATTTCAGAGATGAATATGTCAGTGTTTTGAGCGGACTGGCCTGCTGGCATTATCTGATGCTTATTATTCACGTTGCCTGTGTTCCCTTTCATAACAGTACACTGTCAAAAAAATTATTTAATCTTTCGTTATTTACATTTCTTATATTTAGCTTTCCTGTATATATTTTATACATTATAAACACACACACACACACACACACACACACACACACGCATACACACACACACACACACACCTTGTATTGAATATTAGCTAAAACTAATTTCTTTTGAATATTCTTTTGTTTCCTTTCTCGTATTTTCAAATTTTTTTTCTTCCTCCGCATGTTTATATTATTCTTCATTTCTTCCTTGTTAACATTATTATTTTAATATGTTATTTTAATTATTTTAAAACATTATAATTATTCTGAACAATTTTCAAGAACTGCAACATTTTTGTTTTATAATTTTTTCATCACTTCATCATTCAAGTCATCACTTATACCATCTTTTTCTTTCTTATTTTTTTCTATATAAGTTCTTTAAATACATTTTGATTCCATCAAAACTTTGTTTCTTCAAGTAAAAAGAAAAAAAAAGAAAATAAACAAAACTATTACTGTAGTTTGCTATTCTCAAACACGTTACAAAACTTATATTCATCTGTAGCATCCTGACAGAAAAAGGATAGATACTTTAAAAAAAAAAAAAGAAAAAGAAAATACATCTGAAGTCAATATCCTTCTGGATCCGAGAAGCATAATTTATGTGGCTTGTAATAGCAAGACTAATGTCTGCATAAATTCCTCTTCCATCTCTTGCACTCACTGGCCCCAATTTAGCCTAACACTCATGTGATCTGACATGTATACAAAATACCAAGCTTTAAGTATTTTTCCTGTATGTATTGTTTTTCCACATGGACAAGTTCAATTACGATTTTGCCGTTTTCCGCCGAGGAAGTTTTTGAATGCGCGCAGTGTAAAACAAATCCACAAGGAGGGACTGATCAGAAAAGACAGAACAAACATTACAGAGGCTGATTTTTCTCTCCTTCTCCAGACAGGCACAGCAGGTGATGGAGAGGGCTCTGTCTCTGCCAGTTCCTCCTGTTGACACTGACCTTGATAAAGAGAGAACAAATGCCAGTGGGCAGGAAACAAACAGCAACACCCCGCAAAGACGACAACACTGATGTTTAGACCAGATAGTGCCTGTCTTAGTCAGACCAACAGTGCGGGGAGTTTCTAACCACTGTGTAGTCCTAAACTACTGATAGGATGGAGAAGGAGCGCCTGTATGCCACGTCACTCCCATCCCTCCATCTCACCCTCCTCTCCCTTTCCCCCTGACAGTTGTGCCTGCTGATCTAAAGGAAGAGAGACAGGTATGGGCTTGGTTGTAAAAGGAAGGAGAATGTCAACTGTCAGTCTTCCTCCGATGTCAGAATCTGCTGAAACCATCAAATGAGAAAGAAAAAGAAAAGCAGATAGGAGACAAAACAATAGAAGAAAAGTCTCCATTCTGTCCAACAGAATGTCAGCCATTCAGCGAAAAGTCCCAGCAGCCCTTGGGTCAGGACGCTCACTTGGTTTTGGAGTTTGGGCGGTCGGTGGAAACTCCTGTAGCTCCAGCGGCAGAGAGCTGTGTTCGCAACACACAGGCAGTGGGTTCGATTCTGAGGATACATTGGATTAAAGCATTTGCTTGTGGGAGGGATGACCAATAATGTGTGTACAGACAGTAAAGTATCAGCAGCCATTGTATCAATGTGTTTCAATCGTCTGGAACTACCACCTCTAAACCACTAGATTAATAAAAAACGATGATAATTAGTTCTGAGCAATTTTATTCGCTTTCTGTACATCGAAACTATTGAGTTGGATTCACGTGGCTGAATTATTCGGGTCATTTTTGCGCCCTGCCAGCAGGGGGCTTCTTCCCTTCAGGCGGAGTGACTGACCCTGGATCAGCAGGTTATTGAGCTTCCTGCCCCACCAGCCGAGTCATCTACCCTGGGGGGCTTTCTGTGATCTGACGGAGTACACAGCTCCACACTTCTGACCCCCTCGCTGACCTCGCTGCTCCTCTCACCCGCACACACTTTGCTTGCTTCTAACCTGTTGAAACATATATGCACTGACCGCCATGTGAAGAGGTAATACATCTTGAATGTAGACGGACGTTCAGAATGTGTGAGGGTCGGCGAATCGGAAAGAGAAAGTTTTAAAATGGGAAGTTTAATGAACGGGAGTGTTTTAAAATGAACATTTTATATTTTCTGATTTGGGTTTTGTTTTTATAGCTAAATAATTTTTTTGTAAGTTGCTTTGTGTACATGTCTGCCAAATGACTGTAAACAAAAGTAATATAAAGTTAATACAAAAAAATCTAAAAAGCTGTGTATTTCTAGTTCGGTGAAAGACTTTGTTCTTATATTAGTCTAATAAGAAACTTATTCAAGCCTTTAATTAAGACTTATTCAGTCTCATATGATTTTGGTGATGACAATCTGGAAATATTAATGCCAATTTTATTCCAAAAATTAGACAAGACTTTATTGTGCAATATGAATTTTCAATTTCATTTTGCATTCTCAACGTCTGTGTGTGTGAAGCGACTTGTGATCATTTTATTCTTTTCATTTTATAACCTCCAATTTACAGAGGTTTATAAAGATGCTTGACCTCTTTAAATAAGGTGATTGATTCACTAGAGTGCTGTCTTTCATTCCGCTTTGCTTCTTCATCTTTTTATGCTTGTCTTTTTCTGTTCCTCTTTGTGCTAGGTGAAATAGAACACACTTCTCATGTTTTTACATCTAACACTCACTTTTACTCACTCATTCACTATTGCACTATATAACGCATGCTCTAAATAGCCTCTTTACTTACTCCCTCAAACACACACACACACACACACACTCTCTCTCTCTCTCTCTCTCTCTCTCTCTCTCTCTCTCTCTCTCTCTCTATCACATAGTTTCTTTTTTATTCCACATTTCTCTCAATGTAAGTTTATAATAGTTTTTCTTTTTTTTTTATCTGGACTATATCAACTCAATCACAGCTTCATTTTTCTAGGCTTCCTCTTCCTGCTCCAAAAAGTAAAGAGTCAGAAAGAAAATGAAAGGGAAAAAAGTGCTATATATCATAAGGCCGGGGGTTGTCCGAATCGGAAGATAAACCTGTTAATTTTTCATGGACATCCACTCTAATCTGTGTCCGTAGTGCCTTTAGTGTCAGAGAGAGAGAATGATAGAAATTAATTAAAAAAGACTTGGAAGATCTCCCTGTGCTGTTAAAAAGTGGAAGTCTTTAATATTACAGCGGTTTATTAGGTTGTAATATCACTTTAGATTGTATACTGGACGTAAGAGCCATGGCCTTGATTATCAGTTTTATATGAAAGATATATACTTTTTAATTTAATAGTTTCAATGAGTTCTGGCTTTACATTTTAAGTTTTGAATTATGCAAAAAGACTTTTTTACCCCCAAATTAATTGTGCATGATTCTGAGTTCTTAAACTGAAGCTATTATTTCCTACATGACCAGTGGTCCGTTAGTAGTATGTGTGCTTGTTCAATTTTTAATCCTAACATTTTTTTTTTGAAGATTTTTGTTAATGATTAATGAAAGTATAATGATTGAAGCATCCAAGATTTACTTTTTATCAGAATGATAAAACGAATGATAGAGTTGTAGGTTTTCGTAACTAACGTTTTTGTACTTTAAATTATGACAAACACACACACACACACACACACACACACACACACACACACACACACACACACACACACACACACACACACTTCAAAGCAAATACAGACTAAACAAAGAGCTGGAACTGGACCATAATTCTGCAATGCATTTCGATGCATAATTGTTTAAAAGAATAATCTTTGACTTACTCACTTGCTGGGAACTCCGTCAGGGAATTTCTTAGTTATGAAAGAACAAACTCTGGGCTATAAATCTCTTTTAGACCAAATCCCTTTCACTCTCCCACTGTTTGCCGAAGATACAAGTTACATAAAACAGTTTGTGTAATGCTGGAGCTGTCATATCTGAACCGTAAAAGCCTCTTCTCCATCGTGTTTACGCCCGGCCTTTAATCTAAGAGGTGAAGCACTAACATTTAACAGAGTGGAACTGAACATCGCTCACTGCGGCCCAGCTACAAACACACACTTCTGACAGATTATCTCAATAATTAGGGCAATTGTGCAATTCTATTTACTCCATACATAACGGATAATATGTCGCGCACCTCATGCCCATGTAAGGTGAAAATACGGGTTGTGATGATAGTCACAGAGCAACTGTAGGAGA